>CAEGAE010080022.1:0-121944 GCA_903067095.1 Girardinus metallicus | reverse complement strand
AACAAGAAAAAGAAAGTGATTTAAGGCAGGAAAGAGGACAGGCATGAAGGGCTGGAATAGTTTATAGCATTCCATTCCTTTTATGGGAATTAAGACCAATAGAACCTGAAAAACAAATCAAACTTTTAGGAGATGCTGTTTAAACCAGCTTACTACTTTCAGAACTTTTTTCCACTAGAAATCACAGAACACAGATGTACGAGCACATTTCCCTTAGGCACCTCATATGAATTGTTTGCTTACATCTCTACACTCTGTATCTTCCCACCACTTTGAGACGGCCTGATGCCAGAAGATGAGGACAATGGGTTAAAATGTCACAATAGCTCAGATGCTTTGCAAGGCAAGTTCAGAAATAGATCTGCATTGTACTACAATGGCCTGCGTCTATGTTCTTGAATGTCCGTGCGTTGAAAGTCAAACGTTGGAGCAATTAGAAGCCCACCTGTCACTATAGCCATAACAGAAACAAACCCTGGCACAGGGCCTGACTTTGCTCTGTGTTGCTATAATATGGTCTGACTGGCACAAGGTTAATATTAAAGTCATCTTAGATAGTTTTCTTTCTGTTTTGAGCTCGGAAAAACACTTGAACAAGCCTTATTCAAAAACTTGAGGAGAAGCAGTAACTCTCTTTTTTCTACTATTTTCCCAAGTATCAGCATGTGTTTGTTACTGTGAGACTAATCTGCTACTGTTGTCAGTCACTTAAAAAAAATCTATATAATTGTTAGAGGATAAGTAGTAGTTAGTAGTTTATTATTATAAATGTCCTATATATAGTCCAAATGGGCCTTGGACTATATGTAGGACCAAGCCTGTATAAGCCTATTAATTAGTCTCACAGATGTTAGATGGCCTCTATAGCTTGGTTCAAAATATATTTAACGTCACAGATAAATATATTTAAAAAGCAAGACAGCCTGAATGTTCCTTAAAAGTCTAAAAAGTGTCTTCCACAGTGGCAGTGACTACTTCAAGGTCGTCATATTGGATTTCAAAGGGATTTAAACCTGTCAGTGCAGAACGATGGTTTTGTGGAGGCTGTTTGATGTGTGCATACGGTCCACATAAAAATTATGTTTTATTTCTCCTTCTGGACTGGCACACTGTCAGGAGTACTGTAAGAATCCAAACCTTAAATGAACAAAAGTGCAGCCATGCCTCAGCATAGAGACCCAAGGAAGAAACTATAAAGCTGACAAACCAGCTGGGTGGGTTCATAAATTCGGAGCAGGCCAGTCTTATCTGACATATCCCAGCTGCTGTGATGTTTAACATACAACAAAAGCAACCGTTGAATTACAAAAATAAAACGACACCTATCCCTGGAGATAACCCAGAGAGGTGTCCTTACATTTGACCAAAAATGATTTTTAATAAGGGAAACATGTGATGTCTTTTTATCTTTTTTTTTTTTGTATCTTCACTTAACAGTAGAGTTATTGCATTAACTTGATAAAACAATACTGTTGTATTTACACTAAAAAATGTAAATGAAAGGCACAACTTCTATCACATTTATAGCTCTACAAGTGGCCACTGTAAACACATAAATGCAGAAATATGTAGGTGAATTTACAACTTGCAATGCATTTGGTAATCTTAACATTATGATCTCAGAGTTAAATTAAAATTAAATATTAATCAATTACTGACTATGGATGAAATTAGGTTTGTCACTGGAGTCTGAAATTACCATTTTGATTCAATCACTTTGCTGGCGATTACATTACGCACTGCACCATCTCCTCAGAAAAAGTTTTTATTTGCCTTGGCTGTCACCATTCCGAAAATATCTGATTCTAACACGAACATTACCAGATTATCATTTGTTATCTATTTCTTCAATCTGTTCATGACATACCTGGTGCTAACTGCTAAAGTTTTGATCTGCCAAAACGCTACATAATTTACCTGAAGACAAGGGGAATTTTTTTTGTCAACTTAATGGCCTATTAGGTGATGTTTTCAACTAGCAATACCAAAAGATCTCCTGATCTGACATCAGGGAGATTGCGAATTAGCTCACGTACCACCTGGAATCCATCACAAATTACAAAAATAAACTAGAAATAATAGATAAAAAATAATTTAGCAATATGATTGCATTTTTAAAAGGTAACTGTTTATTCTGGTAGTGTATAATTCTTCAGTGTTTTTAAGGTTAAAAAGAAGATTTTTTTTTTTTTTTTTACAGTCAAGCTGCACAATATATTGAACCGCTGATGTCAGCGCAACATCAATGTGTGCAATGTTGCAACTGGAAAAGATGAAATATTTTGTAGGCTTTAAAATTGTAAGCGCCATATATTCAAACTGTGCATGTCAATACCATATTTGGTAAGTTATTGACATATAATGTTCTTTCCTTTTATGCTTATAGTCTGATTGTGGCATGAGTAACTAAGAACCTCATTCTCAGAGAGATTTCTGGCAACACTGATGAGCAAAAAAAGAAGAGTTATTGTCAATGCAGATATTGTAAACGCAATATTCAAAAACATGTTTGGAGTCTAATACCATGCAGGCCTGTTCAACAGCAATAAAGTTACTTTTTGGCTCAATAAAAGTACTGTTACAAGTCACTTAATTAGCATTATTTCTAACCACTAGACAAAACACTGAGCAAACACAATTATTGAATTTGAACTAGTAATATCAACATTTTAAAATATTTTACAAACTAAGCATGTTTTTACGATTTCGCAATTACATATTTTACAAGTTGTAGTACAAACAAAGGAACATAAATCACAATGTAATTTCAGTTTATAAACGTTATTGCAATATTATTTCTAAAACCCCACATACATGACCTATCATTGGTATCTGTGGAAAGTTATATTTATTCTCTTTCAGAGCAAGTCATATGTTTTTACAGATCACTTGAACACTTTGTGAACATACATGTATCTGCAGCCCACTAAATACACATTTTCTGCTAGCAAAGGCCTTCATCAGAAAGATGCGATCAAAAAAAAAAAAAAAAAAATCAAAAATATCCTAGAAATCTATGGGACATAAATGGAACAAAAAATTTTGTCATTCCAGTAGCTGGAATAATAAACTTTGTAAGCGAGAGCGGAAGTTCTTTTCCAATCTAAGATTGAAAAATAACAACAAAAAAAAGTTAAAATATTCTCCGTTTCGCCTATAAGCTTGATAAGATAAAACCAACAAGACATAAATATGAAAAAATAAATATTAAATACTTATTAAAAGTGTTCGATAAACTGCAGGTAGTTAAAATAAATAATGGTCGGTCTGTATCAGATGTACTTCTAACTGCCACAACACCCACTGCGTTTGCTTACGTTGCAACACCGAACGTTCAACGTTAACATGTTACAACTGTTGCAACACTTTAACTTATAATCTATTTAAGTATCAAAACAAGGACAACTACAGTTTCCACCCACAAACTTATAAATTATGCAGACGCTCGAACCTTACACTCACCTGGCAGCTCCCTCAAAGCCATCACTGACACGATATAGTGCGCAATCTCAAAATAAGGAAACATGGGCAAGTTTGCCAGTCCATCTGACAGTTCGTCCAAGGACAACATTTCGAAGAAATTCATCTTTGTTGGATGGTCGAGAGCACTACGCTATGCTAGTTCGTTAGTCTGACCCTCGGGTGGAGAAAAGG
This sequence comes from Girardinus metallicus, assembly GCA_903067095.1. NCBI lineage: Eukaryota > Metazoa > Chordata > Actinopteri > Cyprinodontiformes > Poeciliidae > Girardinus > Girardinus metallicus. Next base: position 118,290 of record CAEGAE010080022.1, on the reverse strand, counting down.
CACAGGTCCAAGTGAGAGCATCAAGGTATTAACACTTCATCCACGTTCTAAGAGTCTGACACAAGCCAGGTGGCACACAACAGCTGTGTGTTGATGATACGCTTCTGCCGAGTGGCTCACAGCTGGCTAGCTGAGCTATGGGATCACCGCTGGTCGCTGGGCAACAGCTTTGCGTTGCCACGGGACGGTCATCAGCGACGTTGTCATCCGCGCATAGACGGAATTCCTGCTTCGTTCTCCGCCATGCTAGTGATGTGGCGGGCGGAGCCAGGGCGGATTGTCATTGGAGGATTACAGCCAATCAGCTGCCAGTTGGTGGCTTTGCGAGGTGCTGGAACAGGATATGAAAGCCTTCTGTGCTGTTGTGTTTATTTCCACCTGCAGTTGTTTGACATTACGATAATCTTATTCAAACTATAATCAACGTGACATGATTTGCTATTATTGATACAAAACTGCTTCATGTACGGTTAAGACCATTACAAGACGATGGTTATAAAACCTTGAAAAATAACTATATGGACAGGCCAAGTGCATGTTACATAAGTCTTGAAGTGGAACTAATGGCTGCTATTGAAATTAAAATAGAAAAATGATAACTGGATAAAACATGTAGCTAATATAATAAAATGCATTTAGAAGAAATTGCCTTCAGTTGAGAAATTCAGGATTTACTTTGCTACATTTAACTGTTATATAATCAACAGTTTAGATAGTGATTTTTTATTAGTAGCATACTAATAATTTCAGCATGAACTGTCAGGCGGGACAGGTTGCTTTACAGTTTTATGTTAGATTTGCTTCACAAAAGGGGCAAATTGGATTGCCCTTTTCTTGTGTTTTCCTTGTATGTATATGTAAGGTTCTAAGTGTGGTGGGAAAACTAATAACATGAACATACCATGTCCACCAAGTGGTGGCATTACAATAATGTAACCATAAACATTCTATGGAATGGCTTCACTAAAAAACGTATTAATGATTTAGAACAGCCTACATATGAATAAAAATTGATGATCTCATAGTAGACCTTGATCAATTTTGAATAGAAGAGTTGGTGCAAATCTCAGTTTCTAGAAGTAAATACAAATGCATGCCACAGGTTTCAGCTTCTTTTGTGCAAAAAGAGTTAGTACTGTTGTCTCAATTTCCTTGGATTTCACAATTGTGCATCATTTTGTGTTGATCTGTAATGTGTGTATTTGTGATATTTGCTCATCACAAATATGTTTATTTGTGATTAGCATCTATCAGAAAAACATAATATGGTATTCATATACACACACAAATAAATTAATTAATGAATACGTAAGCAACAAAACAAGACTGCTTACTGCAACTAGAGTCATAAAAGTAGCGTTTAAAATTCCCCTGCAAGCTTTCTTGTGTGTCAGTATTTTGCATATTTTGTGTATGTTTAAAAAGTAACCAGGTTAACAATTACTGGTCACTGAAAGCATTAGACAACTTTCTATCAGAGGATGCATCACCCTGAAATTGAAAACAAAAATAGTATTTTAGTTTAAATGCATAGCAGCCTGCTTTTGGCCCAGGGCAGCTTTGGATAGTCCAAATAAAAGAACAAAGCAGGATATAACATGTTTTAGGTGCAGCTGTAGCTCAATCTTCTTGGATGACTAATTTTGACAAATAGAAACTATGCTATCTCAAACCCTCAAATGTTTATGTTTAATTTGTATTAATCTCAAAAGCAATTGAAAATTTGAAAAATAACAAGGCCTTTACTCTGTTCTTTCACATTAGTTCACTTCATTTAACAGTGCAGAGAAAAGAAGAGCTGATGTAGCATTTCTGAAACCAAACTAACCCAGTTGTTTTGCGGCTTCAGATCTAAAGAAAGTACTTTCTTGTGTATTTCTGCACAATCATAGTGAATGCATTTGGGATTTACTGCAGCACCAAACCTTCACCTCATAATCAAACAAATAGAAGTTGCAGGATGAGAATCGTAATAGGCAGTATTGCGAAATTGTAGACATGCCATACTACATGCATGCATTTGTGGTCACTCTGATGTCATGTTATAGCCATGGGTTAAATGCTACAGAGCTATTATGAACTGCACTATTACTGCAAAATCTGCACTCTAATTTACTTTGTGAGCGAGCATGACACCTGCTGGTGAATCTGCCTCGAAGCACATTTTGAAATCTGCAAAATATTTGACATCCTGTAATTCGATATACATTTTTACATGAAGAAGAAAAATAATTAACTTATTGCTCAATGGAGCAATAAGTTACTATGATCCCTCAGTGTAATCTCATTCACTGCTTGCAAAGTTTACACATTTTGTTTTCTAATATTTCACATGGTTCCTTGAGTTTATTGCAGATAAACTGTATGATATTATAATTATTTAGAAACATTTTACTCTTAAACATTTTACATTTTAAAATGTATCATTAAAGCATCCAACTGAACACATTTACACCAGATGATAGAGGCTTATCTGTGTGCATCTTAATGGACAGTTAATTATTAATCATCAGAAATATTTAATGTTTTTTTTTATTAAGCATTTAGAAAATACTTTATTTTTTAAGATAAACTTTAACAATTAAAAGGGGTTAGATATTTTTAGTGCAGTCTGCAATTCGAGTAATACTCCAGAAGAGGGCAGCACTGCACAATCCTTTATGTCACTTGCTGTTGCTGTCCACTTTTGCTGTAGATAATTACACTGAAAAATAACCATCCATCACCGGCAGCTGTCAACGAGGGAGTAATTTCCTATCTCGTGCTCTCTTATTACAAAGATAAAACAAAAGAAAAAATATTGCACACAGGAAATTAGAAAAATAAAACTAATTGATAAGTTGTAGTTATGAAACTTTGATCTTCCCTGAGTTCTGAACCCACGGCAGAAGCAGGTGGTCATTTTAGTTTCTATCTTTTAACAGTGCTGCCTTATTAAAGGATGTAATGAAGGTTTCCCCGTGGATACTAAAAAGTGCTTCGAAACTGAAAATTAGGCTAACAGGGACTAATGGAAATATTACTGACACACAATGGAAAAAGAGACTGTACTAACATGACCAGGTGATGAAGTAATCTCATACTTAAGATTGTCTTGAAGAGAGAAACTCCACCCGAAACCACTCCTGTGTTTGGAACCAGCACAACTCAGAGATCTGTATCATCTTGTTAAGTCTCAAAGCGTGTCGTCACCGGAAGCATTACAGATGGCATAGAAATCAGGCCAGACACCTTTTAATAATATTTTATAAGACCATATGTTTGTCAGAGCCAAGGCTCAGTTCTTGTAAGTCCTTTCAACACCTTTACACACACACATACACACACAATCCCCTTCCATTAAATCCAGGGATTCTGATCTGTATTCTCTAAATAAAGCTATCTCCACAGCACATGTTCTGCCACCGAATCATTCGCACTTTTCAGTGAAGGTTGAGTATTTGTTAATTTCATACTGTGGCAGCTAGGCCTGTCAATCAGCCATTACTCCCTTTGTCTCTAGACTGAATGCTGCCTTCCTTGACAAAGCCAGGCAGGACTTGGGTTGGTCATTCCTGGTATTAGAGCAGCTCATTTCACATTTCTCAAACAATTGAAGGTCAAAGAAAACTATTCACTTGGATGTTCTAAAAAATAATTTTGTGCATGCGCAGGAATGTAAACTACTGTGTTTTGATTGGTGTACTCACATCCTACTCAGTCAAGAGCATTATAAACAAGTTAAAATGTGCCACTGGAATCATTAATTTTAGCACAGCTTTGTCAAGCTCTATTTCCTTTTCTTTTAGTCGATCAGTCGGTCGGTTGACAGACAACACTGATTAATGAATTGTGCTGTTTGTGATAAAGGATTCAGCTTAATATTGCAGTATGTAACTTTTACAAAAATATGTTTTTTACATATTTGGTTAAATGTCACCATGTAGTGACGAGACACATAATCTGTGATAAGATTGAGCTCCTACACCTCCTCCCAGTGCTATTATTGGCATTTGCAAAAATACACTGCTCCCAGTCAAAAACAACCAATCAGAGCCAGGAAGAAGGTCTTAGCGCTGTCAGTCAAGCTCATGTGTATGCTGCTAAATGTGCTAATGGCAGAGAAACAAGTTACCGTTCCAGGAAAACCATTTATCCACCATTATCAGTAACCGTTCTTACTAGCCTGAGCATTCATGCCATACTTTGTTGTAGTGAACCAGCTGTAGCATTGCAGAGAGAAAGGGGAAGAGGATAAGCAGCACATACACAAGTTTGATTGACAGCACTAAGACCCTCCTCCAGACCCTGACTGATTGTTTTTGACGGAAAAGTGAGCATTTCAAAAAGTAAAAATTACTTTACTCTTTTGAGATAAGGTTGGAGAGGAAAAATAAAAATGTAAGGTACGCTAGCTATTGCAATCATTACTTACACTCGCTCATTCTGATTGTTACTAAAGTTTCAACGGCAGCTTAATAAGCTTTATGTGATTACTTGGAATATGCATAAAAAATTTCCCAGTGACTCTTTACATACCTGCATTTTTGATTAAGTATTTTCAGTTTTGCACAGGCAGCCTTCACAATCTAAACAATGACATCTGTTAGCATCAGTATCTATCTCAGGCACTGTAACATTACACCGTCTCTTCAGAATCCCCAGTAGCACTGCCTACAAGTGAAACTTAGACCACAACACTCTGAAATAACTGGTGGCATTTTGTGGTTTACTAAATACGTCAAGCAATAGAAACATAAACCCAGTTTTCTGGGGTTACAACATTAAAGGGAACATGACCGGGGAAGTTCAGTAGGCATTTACCTGGCTGTTTGTGTTTAATACAAATGTTTATATGAACACTTGAGAACATTCCAGCAAAGATCAGAAACAATGATCAATCCAAAACTTTAAAAATAATCTCATGCACAAATAAATTATGCTTAATGTCATTTTTTCTGAAAAACTAGATCATTTTCTTCCAACTTTTGAAGTCTCACAGCTGAAATTCCTTAGCTGGCACAAAGATCTGTTTGTCTTCATCAGTACTGTTCACGTGAGAACAACTAAAAGGTAGGACAGCACAACAACCAGCAGCACACAATCCCTGCAATTAGTTTCAATCCCACAAGCAGATGTTGAAGCCATCAGTGATGCAGGGATCTAAAATCCTTTATATGGTCTGCAAACAACATGTAGCTACTAACAAACCATTGGGTTTGTTAGCAAAACAAACCCAAGGATGGGTAATAATGCTGTTCTTGGTGAAACAACATACAATAGGAATTTTTCAACACAACTATACACCAGGCTAATGTTGAGCTAATGTCTTCAGTTTTCTTGAATTCTGTGAGCTCACTTACTATGAGCATGATAAATTTTAGTTTAATGTTAGGAACATGCATGACTTGAATATGATTCAACGTAATGACAATTACTTAGGTTTGTTCTTAGCAAATTTGCATGGTTGCTGCAGTATGTAGGCATTTGATACATAGGAGAATAGGTCAATGGGGAGTGTGTGAACTAAAAAAATGAATGTTTCTTATAAGAATGGTCAAAAAACTACAGACTGAAAACTGAGTGCATTTTTTTCACAGATTAAGCAAATAGTTAGTTCACTTACAAGCCAAAACTACTTAGCGCCTTTAATAATTGATGTAAAGCTGCATGTGTGACAACAGTTTCACCAGAAAGTCACATGTGCACAATATTACAGTTCATCGACTAACTGTCAGATGGGATTAAGATGGTTGCCTCCAAGGGCATAAACCTCTGAGAAGGGAAAGTGCGTGAGTATTATTAAAACAAGTCAGTCCCTCAGAAACTAAACAAAACAAAGTAAAAGACTGACAGTAAATGCTGGAGTTTCTTGGGCAGTGTATGAGACAGAGGAAATGAAAGCCATTTTTACTCATCAACTGCACAAATGAAACTAGAAGCCCTGAAGAACCTGGTTTTGTCCAAATCTGTTTTAGGTATTTATTTCATCAAACTGGACAATATAAGTCCCGATTTTATTAGCTTTTGGATTATTAAGTTAGGCTAAAGTCAGCTGCCGGGAAAGAAGTTGAGCAATCTTAACCAAAGATTAGACCAAAAATTGCACCCAGGTTATTGAGATAGAAGGAAGATGAGAAAAACCCTCATTCTGTGAGGATTAGGGTTAGGGTTACTCCTCAAAGATCAGTGATCACCCTTCAATGAACCCGCTCGATGGTAAAGGAATCATTCTTGTATTCAGTCATGCTAGAAAGTGATTTTCATGTCCATGGGTAGTGCTAATGCCTTCAGTTTTCTTGAGTTCTGTGAGATCACCTAGAATAGTAATAGCCATATTCCTGCTAACAGGTTAATGCCATAAAGCTAGCTTAGTTGAGCATAAATAGTTGGTCATAAAGTCACCATAGACAGGGAAAGATTATGCAGAATGACTCTGTTAGTCCAGTTTCACTTGTTGCTTTTAATATAATTTAATTGAATTAGTTTTAATGCAGAATTAAACTTAAAATAACAAAAACATTCATTAAATAATCCAGATATTCCTAGTATAAAAATTCAGGTTACAGGTTATTCTATTCAGCTCACTCTTCAGTAGTCTTAACAGAGGATGTAAATCATTTAACCCAATTTTTGGTTAAAAACCTATCTTAACATTCTGGGTCAAATTCATTAGCTAACCATGTTGTATGAAATCAACCCAGTGCTAAATTGGTTTAGGTTTGACCCAGATCTGGGATATCAAAATAATCTATACTTGTCAAAGGAATGTTTTTTTTTTTTTTTGTCTGTTTGTGTCTATAATTGAAAAAGGATACAGTGTCTTTATCCCAAATTATGTATTTTTTCAAAAAAAATAAAAAACTCAATAGTTTTGGTTAGACCTACATTAAATGTTGTTTATTAAGGTGTTTAGGTGTTTGTTGCTGGTGATTGACAACAAACCTGACTTGTGAAAACCTATTAGTCTGCTATTCTGCTTAACTATTTGTGTCAAGGCTGAATGTTTATGTCTGACCAGGCAATAATCGTAACATTCACAAATGTTACAGAAAACAGAATTAAGTGTGTTTTTGTTGAATTTGTCGGAAAACTGAAAGTCACTGGGATATTTTCAAAGTACGAAGACTTGAATTTTTGTTCTCATGACAGAAGCTCTTCACTTAATCCGCTTACTTTAGTACCATCTCCACAGTAGTATTTTCAAAATGCCTACAAAAGTGACAGACTATTGACTTCTTTTACTTTTCACCGGATAGGGCTTGAAATTAATCGAACAACTTAAAAGCGTGACTGATGGGGCAACATGGTCGGCAGCCTATTAAATGTTCACAGAAGGTCAGTCAGTGAGTCAGCTTGTAGCTTCCTTCCTCAGGGGGCTCTGCGTATGTGGGACATTGACTGCCTTCGGGTCGAGCTGGAAAAGCCTCTCACCCGCCAGATATTTCCGCAGAGCTCTCATCTACCAAATGCACAAGCACAATTAAACACAAAAATCCACTAAACTGTGTCTATGGTATCTTCGTCTCCGCATGTGAGCTGGGGTGTGGGCGTCAGTGTGAGCCTGACCATACAGCTATGCAGGGGAGTGCGTCACCCTGTGGTAAATTAGAAGTTGTGGCATAAACAGATTCTTTTAGACTCTCATTACATGTGTACCAAATGATGGCTTAGCTCAAACAACGAGGAGTCTGCCCAAACCCTCCTTTTTTGATTGGAGCTTTGCCAGTAATTATTACTCTGAAAAAGTGGCTCAGTATGGCGAGTGCATAAAGATATTAGCAAGGTAAGGTAAAATAACTTTGTGCGTAGAAGGCTTTATGTACCAAGGATTTTCTAGAACATTACTTTGTTTGCCCTTCAGCTGAAGTTCTCTATCCCTGAACGTTACAAACTACATTAATTATTATTCTCAAGATTTAATCTCAATTTCCTTCCTCATTTTCCACCGGATGCAGCTGTCTGTTTCATGTTGCTTGGAAATTAGGTGGGTAAAAATGCTGTGTTTGACTTACAATAAGAATTTTTCAACACAACTGTTGTGAGGCATTCGCCAGAATATCAAAATAAACCATGTTTTAGAGGTAGCGGGGGAAAGGGCGGAGGCTGAACTGCAACAAGTTTAAACTCCAAACCATCTATCTGTTTTTGATAAATACGCAAATGTTTCCGCAGGTTTGCCTTTCTCTACCAGAATCAACCATGTAATTTCAGTTCAGCCAAAACTGGGTGTCGCCTTTTCTCTGGTGAAATCATGCCACATGGAGAATTAGAGGGCGTAGTGAGGAAATACCTAAATTGAAACTTGAAGTTTTTCAATAACAGTTGGGTGGAAACACACGACCGTTGGCAAAAATTCTTGAACAAAAATGTGATGTGGTTTCTTCTCTTTACTATCTGTTTGTAATGTTACCTTTGTAGATGTGTACTGTTGCACCTCCACACTTCATATGCTAAATCTATTACCAGATATCAATTTAGAATTTTTTTTCAGAGTGGGGCAGGGCTGGTGCAAATCCATTATCCTAGTTCTTAATGCATACAAAATGAAGGAGGTGGTTATCGGCTTCAAAAGGCCACATTTTAAGTTCGCACCCCTCTGCATCCACAACTGTGGAGTACAGAACATGGAGAGTATTCATTTTTTTCAGAGTTCAGATGTCAGATCACCTCAACCTGGCAAAGAACAGGATTAGGACCGTCTCAACTGCTCTCCTACACATATAAACTTTGAACTAGTTTATTGTGTTATCATATTGCCCCATCCTTTGCAGCTGCAATAACTGCAAAGGATATGCAGTTATACAACTTCAGGATTGTGAGCATTCACAATCTGTTGGATGAGATGACCTGTCAAGTGCTTCAACACCAAACTTGCTCATGCATTTCTTTATGGACCTTGCATTTTACGCATTAGTGCTCAGCCATGTTGAAACATTAAGTAGCCATCTTCAAACTGTTACTTAATTTGGGAAATTGAAATTGTCCAAATTCCCCCATAGTCCTTCACTAAAACTGAGTTGTTGAGTCCAAATACTGAAAACCAACTTCACACCCTAATTCTCTCTGAACCAAACATTACAATTTACACAGGCCAGTACTTTATGCCACTGCATCCAATCATTTGGATTTTACTTGGTGACGTAAGGCTTAGATACAGTTGCTTGGTCATGGAAACCAAAGCTTTTGACACAGCTATTTAACTAATCTGAACATGGAATATCAGTAACTATTGATTCTGTAGAAAATTGGCATTCTTTGTGTATCATATTCTTCATCAGCTGATAACCCCACTCTGAGATTTTACCCAGCCTAACACTTTATGAATGAGATGCTGTTAAACTCAAACTTCCACTTTCTTGTAATACCACTATCTGTTGTCTGTGGGATATTTTGCTGTGAGGAAAAATAATTAAGGGACTTATTGCACATGTGACATCTTACCACAGTACCATGTTGGAATGTACTGAGCTCCTGAAGGGACCTACTTTTTAATAAATGTTTGTATAACCAGCCTATAGTCAAATTCCAGACTACTAAAGAATGAACCTGGTCTTCATTTGTTCGTAAGTGACAGGCAAAATGGGGTGCCGGGTTCATCATTCAGTGTTTACAACAATCCACTGTGGGAAAACTGGCAGTGTTTTGCATATTAGTGAAAAGATAGAGCCTTCTGGGTTGATGCCAAAGCCAAGTTCTTTCTGATGCTCTCAAAGTGCACTCCAGCTTAATTACATCTGCTCCTATGTGAGAGACACAAGCATGTTTATGATAAATCCCTGACTGCTATGAAATAGCAGAAAACATGCTGCACTTGTTCATAATGAAAAGCGATTTAGGATTCAGCGTAATTTCAAGTCAAGCCCTTTAAAAATCACTTAATTGCAGTTTTTGGTGTTCTCCCTAATTCTCCACGGTGCTTCATACTTACATTTGGATTAATCAAGGCTGACATGAACAGTTGTCATGCTGAGGGAGGAATGCTCCTCTTCACTCCCTTCATTTTTGAGGATAATTGGTGCTGATTACCACCTCTTACTGTGTGTATTCACTGCTCGCTGATGAGGAAATTGGCTCACGAGCAAAGATGCTCGTAAGCGTGCTTTGGTGAGCTCAAAATTCCAGGGCAAGACAACGACTTGTGCGTGCAGATACACAGTGATTCCCTCATTATCTGCAGCAGTTTGTACCTGTAGAGGAGGAAACTTGTTTATTTGAGCTGCTGTCTCTTAGAGACATTCCATAGAGGCTTTCCCACGCTGAGGGTAGTGCTGGTAGCTGAGGGCATAGGTGAATGGGCTTAAGGCTGAAGACCTTTTGGGCTTTGTGTTGATAGTTGGACCATGAACTATTGAAACATACCATACCTTTGAGACAAGTCCAGGCATTTTAGAGACCGACTGAGGTCAAAGGCATTTTCTCATACAGTTACAGTGCCTTGCAAAAAAATTATTCAAACCTTTGAACTTTTACTCTTTGTCACACTACATCTCCAATCTTTTATTGATTTTATTGATATTTTTGCGGCAGATCGACATGAGATAGCAAATAATAGTCAAGAGGATGGAAATGAACACATTTTCTTACAAGTACAAATCTAAAAAGTGTGACATGCATTCGCATTCAGCCTGCCTGAGTCAATACTTCGAAGAATCACTTTTTGCTGCATTTATGTACCCCGGAAAGTTTTGTGGAAAGTACTTTGACCAACATCACTCATTTAGAAACTGAAATGTCATGTAAACCTACAGGATTATGGCGCCACCAAAATGTTTTGCTATTCGGATGTGCAGTGATAGTTTCCCACCACAAATAGTGATGATTTGAATGGTCTTTATTGAGACGTTCCAAGCTTGGAATGTTGTTTTATAACCTACAGTCTCATAATCTGCTTTTGTTCCAAATATTGACTTTATAACTGACCCATCTGCTGAGTTTTTTTAGTCTTCATGATGTTGTTTGTTCTCCACTAATGGTTACCAAACCCCTAAGGTTCTCACCAATCAGTTTATTTGAAATTAAAATTTGACAACATGCTGGTGGACTCTGTTTACTATAATTACTTTATTTCTGAGGGCAAAATTTCACTAGATTTTATTTTGGAAATGTTTTTGTATACAATCAAACACCTTTAATTTTCGCATCTTTTGTTTGTAAAAAAAATATATATACTTATTTTTTATCTCTACTTCACAATTCTGAAATATCTGGTGTTGGTTCATCACACAAATCCCATTGAAACATGCTGAAGTTTGTTTGTGCTGTTTTAAAATGTAACAAGGACAAAATCTTATTAATTAAGTCGGTAAGATAGCAACTACCGAGTAAAGGAAAGATGAGTTGAGCATGTGTATGTGTATCTTTGGACGAAGGTGATATAAACGGTGCAGGATTATTCTTGGCCTTCATTTTTGGTGTTGAAGTCAACACAGTCCTGCTATTAAAAACATAACGACTTGGTTTACAGAGTGTAGCAACAGCTAAGCTCTGAAATCATACCTCGGTCTGTTCCATCATTAGATGCAGATTTAAAACTGCAGATAGTAACACAGCCATGGAATTACCCTGAACTGTATGGCTCCAAGATAGATCTTATCAGAGTGACTGCTGCTTCCAGACAAGGAGTGTTGAAATACAACAGTTTGCTCTATTTATGAAAAAAAAAGTTATATATAACACACACTGAAATACACTCTCCACTGTGAAGGCCTAATGCTGCATCCCTAAAGCTCCCACTGTCAGCATGAATCAGCAACGTATTTGGTGAAACTGGAGTCCACTGGATATTGGAGGGACACAGAAACAGGGTACAGAAGAGGGGACAGGTGGGGGTGCTCCTGTCCCTTTTCTCCCTCTCAACCAGCTGCCACCAAGGGGCAAGTCTGTGTCCCCCCATAACTGATTTACACCCCGCAGGTGTTTTGCATGTTCATGTGCATGCATGCATGCATAAGTTCACGCACGTGCAATGGCTCCCTTCACAGTGTAAAGGCTTTTCGTTAAGGTTGTGAAGAGAAACAAAGAGATGAATGCTTCAGACTGTGAGCCTGCGTCATTAATTCTGCATGGTTAAACACTTCCTTCAAAAAACTCTTTCTGATGAGTAATAACAAGCAGATTCAGTGTCTGCTTTTTGCCCGTGAAGAATTCTTATAGATAGAGACATACAATGGATGTTATTTTCATTGGATATCAAACATTAAGATTTTTATTATAAGATTTCCAAAAAAAGATTATTTAAAAACCTTTAAGTCTAATTTGTGTGCGACATGTTTACCAAAGCCACAAATATTTACGGCACGTTTCTTGCTCTTAGCTTTGTGAATGATAGTAATAAGCCCTTTTCTGATTTTTGAAGGTTTACCTAAATCCTTTTGTGCATACTCCTTTAAAGAAAATATATTTTGCTCCTCACCCTGAAACCTAACAGACACTGAGTCTGTACTTGTCTGTTGAGCTCCCAGAATGTACAGACTGCATTAGATGCATTCAGTCTGTATCTGCTATTAAAAACATAACGACTTGGTTTACAGAATGTAGCAACCGCTAAGCTCTGAAATCATACCTCGGTCTGTTCCATCATTAGATGCAGATTTAATGATGGAACTGTTTATACAGGAGAGAAAAGTATAACCAGTTTCATGTTAAAAGTTCATTTGTTACTATTTATAAGAACTGTTCTTCTCTGGAACGCTTCACAATGTCTATGCTGGACGTTTTAAGACTAGTTACAGCAACCTCTTGTACCACACTGACTGCATTTCATTATCTTCAAAATGTTAATCTTTTCATGGCCTCAAGATGTTTTATGCTCAAAAAAGTTTTTCTTTTCAATATGCCTGTCAGTATCTCAAAGTTCATCAATTATGTATGGTTTTACTTAGCTACTTTAGAAATATAGAAGACCTTTTAAAATGAGCTATGATTTGTGATTGTGTTAAACTATGAATGTGAATTTCTTTTTTTTTTTTCATCCACAACCATGGGCCTCACAAAAATGTACAGAACTAAAATTTGATTTTACCTGACCAGGTCAAAGAGCTGTCTGATCAACCCAACAAGCTCTGTTTGCAATATATGTTTATTCTTCTTCGTTTAAGGGTTGTGCAAGATTTTTATTTTTATTTTTGTGTCATCAAATCCAAACCGGGGAACCAGCATGACATCCAACTTACTGAGCCAACACAAGTCACGGTGACAGAAACAAAACGTGCATGAATTTAAACACCGGCCACTGAATTTTGTGAAGTTCAAAGTTCATGACGATGGAAAACATTCCTTTCTGCAAGTTTCATTGACACACCATTAACTGCAAGTTTCATTGACATATGCATTAAAATGTGCAGTGTGCACCAACTACAAACAACACAAAGAGTAAACATGCTAGCAGTAGCACTTCAGGAGTCTGCTCAGCAAGAAAACATCAGCAGGTGCAAGACGTAAGTTGATCAGCTATCTGTGTCTAGTCAAATATATGTCTAGAAGCAAGTTTCATTTATTATACATGTTTTCAAAATGTTATAATTGCTTGCTTAGTTGAGTTAGCCCTACGTTAAATGCCCAATCTTGGATGACTTTGATTGCATCAGAGACAAAAAAAAATCCTTATCTGAAAAATTTTAATTGAAAAATACAAAAACTTCACTGGCTCCTTCCTGGTTAGTACCTTACAGACCTGATATAGTTCTCTTTTTTAATATTCCCACACCTGATTGAAGGTGTACTATCAACGGAGATGAAGTGGAAAAGGATGGAGTGATAAGAAGGATAGGCTGCGGGATGGGCAGTGGACTGTTGAGGGGGTCAGGTTAATGCAGAATGCTGATTTAGCGCTTTCCTGCACCCTTTGCACAATCTATTCTAGAATTTCCTGAGGGAACAGTTACATTCTCATGGCTGCACCCTTTATAACAGGAACACTCATCAGTCAGCCAGCACTTTGTTATGAGGATCAAATTACTAGTGTGAGGCAATATGTGGCAAAAAAGGCTCACAAAACAGCTTACAACAATAGGTTAAAGTAATAAAACTTGAAGCCTTAGCTTTATGAATGAGAATGGCCGCTTGTTTTTAGTGTCATTAAATAGCGTTGTTTTCATTCGTCCCACTGGAAATGTATAAAAAAAGTTATATAAACCTAAAGACAATGGAGTGTCCCTCCACATCTGTCAAAACAACTCTGCTGGTCCTTGGTTCTTTTTCCCCTCAAGCTGTCCCATGATTTGGCCCATGCAATGCTTCTGATAGCGAAACAATAGGGAAATATGTCTGATAGGTCAAAGATGTCATGGGTATCACAGATCACCCAGCTGAAGCTGCAGTGTAGCCTAGAAACTTAAACATAGATGTCTAATTGGTTGACAGGAAGGAAGCAAGATGAATACAAGGAAACAAGGTTCGCTGAGAAGACCAAATGCCCGCCATGGCCTTGCTTATTAGTTGCATGAAATGTTCAAAAGTTTCCTGAGTCTGCTTCAGCCTGTATGCTGTTTCTAAGCAACGGTGATTAAGTTTAATCACTGGGGAACTTTTATCTGCCCTTGACTGCAAAGTTTGCCCCTTCCTCCAGAAAAGGTCATCTCATATGTATGCAGAGCTATGATAGGCTGATTTATATCTGAGTACTGTGACAATTACCTGTTATGAACTAGCTAACCTTATCAGCAATGTGAGTCAATAATGGGGGAATAGTTCATCGCATTGAGCTGATATTCTGGTCACACTGAAATTGCTGAGAACTTAATAACCATAAAAAAAATACAAGTAAAAATCTTTTCTGTGGTGCATTCTCACTAAATTCAATATTTAGGTTTTTAGACCGATTACTATGACACCAGCTGTTAATTAAGCCTGCTGCATTATTCACCGAAATGTAAATAAGTGGTATTTTACTGTAAAGTTCCCTATAGACGTAAAAAAAATAATCTCATATATTTATTTTTTTTATGCTCCAGCTTGGTTAAACACTTCCTTCCATTGACTACAATTGCAGTAGTAAATGCAAATGAGTCTGTTTCATACTGTACAAGTGCCAGGTTTACTGTAGGATTAACACAGAAACACCTATTCATGTACACTAACACCATTATCAAACAAATACATTTAGATCTTGTTTCTCATCGAGTTGAATCCAGCATCCAGGCTTCCCATCACTATATAGAAAGAGCATCCCAATGGCTACTTTCTCAAACTTAGACATAAACTAGCTCAAAATTGAGAGCGAAAATTGCCAAAAAAGTTATACTCTAAAAGAATGACATTACTTTATGAGCTGTGAGGTTAGAAGTTCACAACTAATGCACGTACACGTTAAACAAATGTAAAGAAAGGTAAGTCTTTTTAGACATTTTTTAAAACAAATAGTGAATAACCCATTTAGATTCATATCATCCTGAGCTACCAAGTTACCACATGTGCAAAGACTGCCATGTGGCAGGCTAGATGTGATGACTTGCTGAAGTTCAAACCAAGCATCTGGATGGGTGAAAAAAGGGGGGCTTAATTGACTTTGAACTAGGCATGGTTTTTGGTGCCAGATGCCGGGTCTTTGTATTTTGAAGACCGATAATCTACCGGATAAGCTCTCTGGTTTACAGATAATGGTCCGAATAGAGATGAAATACCGAGCGAGGGTTGACTGTGTGCATGAAATTGCCTTGCTGACATTAGAGGTGATTAACAGCTCTAAATATTCTTGTTACGGCCAGGGCTTGTAACATTTGAGGCTACAGTTTGCACAGAAAATGTCAGAGTAGAAAAATGCTGCCTGGTCTAATTAGGCTTCAGGATTAAGTTGGTCAGAATTTGGTGTAAATAACATAAAAGCATGGGTCCATCCTGCTGATAGATTTGGTTCATGAATGTGTAGCCAACAAATCTGCACCAGCTGCATCATATCAACAATTCAAAATATTCTGAAGTCTAATAAATGTTTCAGAGAGGGTTTATTCATGTCCTAAGACCTAAAAGCAGTTTTGCAGGCAAATCGCTGTCCAACCAAATATCTTAGTGCTCTTGCAGAGTTCTTTTCTAAATTTTTCAGTGAGAGTAGATATCCTGTACATAGGACTTAACATTTACTGATGTGAGATTATTTCTTACAGGTTCTCACATGTGGTGTTCTTCTGATTCATGTTATTATTTATTAATATCTTAAATTGCTCTGTAGGTCACTTGACAACATGCACTTTAGCCTTTGGGCAAATATTTCATTAACAAGTTTCTGTGCACAGTTAAAGTCATTGTTTTCTTTCCAACCGGGGCTACCACAAAGATTTGTTACATCACTGTTAAGTGTCAAAAAAAATATGCACACTTAACAAAGCCACAGTGTGACCCAGAACAAAAAGAGACAGCTAACAAAACTTTGGTAGCCATTAGTCAAACCAGGGAGACAGATGGCAGGAAGTGCATCTGTGTCTTTCCCTCTTAGACAGCTGTAGCTGTCATACAGGTTTGACGCAGACCCTTCCCAGGTGTTGCCTCCTGGGCTCCACGGAGGGAGGCACCAGGCACTCCAAACCATCTCAGGGGAAACCGATGTCTTCCGTGAGTGCGTGTGCCGTTCTAGCAACGGTTTCAGTCCCAGAACACTTACAAGTATACATGTCATGTCCTGCCTCCGTCAGAGCAACTGATGTGTCATGCTGTGCCTCAAAGCGGCTGGCACGGGGTGAGACAAAGATAATTTACTTTAAGCTGAAGCAGCTTTCATGTGCACATTCTTCTCATGCCAAAACACAGTCAACACCTAGATTAAACAAAGGAAAGGTATCGTTTTCCCAATTGTGTGTTTGCTCAGGAAGTCTCTCTGAGACAGAGAGATCAACAGATTTAGACAGAAATAAAGGATGCATTTAAAAATGCTGCCCACATGAGAAACATTCAGGCAATAATGACTTCTGGCTTACCTGATTGCCGGGTTCAGGAATGCCTTTTCTCGCTAATGTTTTTACATGAGCTCATAATGCTTCATTTTTAAAACAGTATATGTTAATAATTAGGCTTTTTCTTATGACGCTAATCTATTTGGAAATGTGATGTAATGACTTTCTTGTTGTTCAGGGTCAAAATGCTTACAAGAAGCAGGCAAGATTAATTGCAGTGGCATTTAATGAATAAGCTGATGGAAAATACTGGCTTACGGAGCTGCAAGTGACAGAGAAAAATAACGACAAGGACCAAAACCGCAAAGACACCTTAAGGTTACAATTCTACAGCTGTTGAGTCAAAGTTATGACTACATTTTTGGTCAAATTCATGACTAAAATCCTGGTCATGGCATGAGAAGAATGGTTTTTGGCCTGATGGGTGTGATGTGTCTGTACATTGGAGAAGCAGCTGTCACCTTCTAGCATCACACAGACAGGAAGCAGCTCGCTGACCGATCGTGTTTCATTTCCTCCTGCCAGCTGAAAGGCAGGAAGTCAGACTGATAAGCAAGAGTGACCAAAGACAAGGAACTGTGTAAACTGCCGGAGACCACAAGCTACGCTTTCGCACATTGCTCAGAATGACTAATTTGTAACTGTGTATGTAATTATTTAAAAAGATTCCCAAACAAAGGAAAGCCTGCACTCTTCTCCCTTTTGTGCAGCATGCTGAGTGGGCTTATTGTCTGAAAGGGCGAAAAACTACTCAGTCGGCAGAATCTCTGGAATGCCTGAAATTTGTCCTATCAATTTTATTTATTCACAAAGAGCTCGAATGAAACAAAGGACAGGGGAAAATATTCACTGCAAAAACAACTTCAGTTTTAAGTATTTGATCTAAAAGTGAAAAGAAAAGAGCCAGAAACAGCATTGATCTCAAATAGAGTGCTGGCTGGTATTTTTGAACAATGAGCACTTGCCTTGTTTTCTTTCTTTGGGTTAAAATGAATGAATTAACGATAGCCTGCTGTTAGTAAAGGTTCATTGCTAAATTACGAGGTTAGCATATAATTATAAGTCGACCCATGGAGAAGAGAGGTCACTTTCATGTGTCTTATTAGCAGATTAATATGTCCTTCTGAATCTATTCATCCCTTTTATGTGTCCATTTTACCCAGGTCACATGCGCTCTTGAAATTTGTCCCAACCCAAAAGTTGCTGCATAGGAAGGTGGTGTTCTGACAAGAAGTCACAAAAAATTATTTATTATTAATTATTTCCAGAGACAGAATTAGGTAAAATCAAATACACTAAAGCAGTTTAATTTCATCAGGACACAATTATTCCTATTTTCTATCCAGTGTTCCTCACAGATGTAACTCTTACTGGATGGCCACCCATTCTGATTAATCTTTTACACACATATCACATTCTTTTCAATACCCCAAACATTGCATAGTCAGTTGAGCAAGATGACCAGGAAAGCTTGGGTTTACTGGAGGCACACAAAAGGCTTTTGTATTTCTACCCCAAACTGACACACAATGGTTGAATGTATGGGAAAAAATTGAACAATGCATACATTACTGTTTGGACAGCACCAACAATGTGCTTGTGTGAGCCACTCTTTTGCTGCACCTTTCTACATTTTCACACTGCATCACCGTGAACCAATTATTTAAAAGACCGAAGCCATGCGGACTGATATGCATCAAACCCTCTGAGGACGGAGGCTTACGTTTGTCATTCAAAGGAGAGATTTGGACAGACTTGTAATGATTTTTTTCTCCTCCCTTCATTTAAAAGACAGGCAGCAGAGAAAGAATGAAAAGGAACATTCTGAAGTAGCTCTGGTGAAAATTAAGTGTTGGTTAGAGTGAGAAAACACAGAAGTACAGGAAGAAGAAGGGAAAATGAAAATGGATATTAAGGCAGGAAGGAAACAGCAAGGACAAAGACTGATCCCTCACAGTAAAAAGAGAGAGAGAGAGGGAAAATGATTTTAAGGCTGAAAAAAAATAATTGTGGAAAAAGAGAATGAAGGAAAAACTGTAAGAAAAGAGTGTGTCTATCATCCACACAGACAACAGATAAATGATTTAGAACCATAATGATAATTTACTATATTTTGTGTTTTTTGGAAATCCAGTAAAACTCACTAGGATAAACTTGTCTTGGTTTATCCTAGACAAGTTTAGGAATAATGTGCTTTATTATTCAGGTTTTTTTGTTGTTTTTTTGGGGGGGTGGGGGGAATTCTTTTATAAAATCTTTACTTAAGAATTTTAATACATCCATTGTCATTGTCATTATATTTTGCACCAAATTTGTACACTTTTTGTCAGGTAAATAGAGCACACTGAAACAATATGCTTGTTGTTTCTGGTGGCATTGCATCCAGCCTTTGGTGAATGTTCACTCGCCAAATGCATATATGCATGGTTGCACACAGGCAGAAACAAGTACACGTGGACATGCATACCAATGAAGAGTTATCATGATCCCCTTGCACCCCCTGCTCAAACATCAATATCGCCCTCTCATCTGTGCAGGATTGTATATAAAACTGAATAATTTAGCAGCAAGAAGAGTTGCACTTCTTTATCCTATCACATGCGCACGCAAACATGGATAAACACACGGCATGGTTAGATCAATACGCGAGTTCAAATGTATCTGTAAACAATATAACAGCAGAACAGGCTTAGTGAACTTTGATGTACGCATATAAAAGGACTCAACATAATGGGTTTTCTGTCATGACAGGAAACAGAGTAAATAGGAAAAATGACATGGAGATACAGACGAGGAGTCCAGTTAAGGACAGAAATCTTTAAACTGAAAGGATTTTTAATTGATATCATAATTAATTACATTTCATGCCAATTCTGCTTCTGCATGTGAGTACTTTATTATTATTTTACAAGAATATTTAAGTTTCAAAAGATAAAAGCATACTTAGATATCAGACGTCACTTAATATTTTATATGAACTATCTCACTATCACGTTTCAGCTCTGAGAGCCACTGCCGCAGCCTGCTGTAGAGCTGAGCTGTGGCTCACTGCAGGATTCACTAAAGATGGTGATTTTATGCCTCAGCAGCCCTTTTTTTAAAAAAAACATATAGCCATGGGTAAAAGCAGATATGTAAAGGGTATTATAATAACCTGATCCAATATATTAACATTCCAGGTGAACAAGGGAGGTCTGCCTGGAGGTGCATGAGCCTATCTAATGTTTTATAATTCAGAGGATCTTCTGTTCAATCATTTACACAGGGATCCTACACAGTGTAATATAACAAGGGCCTGGCAGTATGAAATGTCAAATAAAGTAACACAAAGCCTAGTCAAAAAGAAACAAATTCACCAACACGAGACAGACATAGCCTCCGGTGTTATAACTGACATTTTTAAAGGTTCTGCGCTGCAGCCAAGCAAGAACGAACATTTTGAGAAAAATAAAAGAGCTACTGCTTCAGGTTGGGTGTTGTAAAACCGCCACTCTCAAAATATTGAAGCTGTTTTAGCCTAGGGGTTCATAACTGTTTTCTATGTATTCATTATCTTTAAAACACCCCTGTTTTTAAACTTTCATGTTCTTCACTGCATCACAAATGTATTTTCTATATTGTGATTTTGATCATAATGACAAGGTTTGAAAGCAAAGTTGCTTTTAATTTTATCAGATTCAGCATGTTGACAGTCCATGCTTATCTGAGTGAAGCTGCCCAATCAGAGTGCACTTATTTTTTTATTTGTTTCATTTTGTTGTTTTGTTTTGGTTTTTTTTTGTCTGCCAGTGCAAAAATATAAAAGCGTAATTCATTTTTACATCTGAAAATTTTAAAAGTAACATGGTATCAATAATATAGTTAAATGTCTGGTGAAACTTGTTAAATTCTTTAACATTCTGTATTTCAGTATTTGTGCTAAAGACATGCATACTAAGGAAATGTATTTAGTTGTTTTTACTTCAGTTATTTACAAACCCAAATGTCCATTTTTATGATAAAGCTTCATTCTTTTCTTATATCTAAAAATATCTCTGTATTATTAACCGCGCTTGGCAAATGTTGTATGAGGTCTAAAGCAGAATTTGATGTGGGAACCCTTCACCGCTACTGGCAACATTTCAATAGAGATTTGGTGGAATCAAAGATAGGGAGCCAGGTGTAATTAGCTAATTATTACTAATTAAGTTAAAAGCAGTAGTGATTAATTGGTTCTTATTATTTGAGTTGGTATTGTACAACACACTAAGATCAAACACAAAGAAAAGATTAAAGGCCAAAGTATTAAATTGTAACAACATTAACACAACAATCAAACTACAAAGATTGGTTTTTGCACTTCTATAAAGTGAGCTGCCAATTTTAAACATTATTCTTTTCCAATAAACGGATGTAAAATCTTTGATCTATATTAAAATTTAAGCATTTATTGTAGGTCCCTGTTGTCTTGAGGACTGTAAACGGCAACATGAGTTTGCCAATGCAAACATGTTCATATACTATCCTTTATGTGTACGTAACACTGATTTACTATTTCCATTTGGATCTGGGAGGGATGCTGGAACTGGATTTTTCAAGCCCTGGATCCACAGGGGTATTGAAGAGAAAAGGTTATGACCTTGAGGGTTGCTGGCTCATTGTCTCCCTCCTTCTTGAATATGGCAACACCATTGTGAAACACAGATTTAATCACCACTGGGAGAATTCATCCGCATTCCATGAATCTGTGCTTTAAAAAAGAAACAATAGGAGAAGCATGGTAGTTATTTTTAGTAGATTTTGCAGGTGTTCTTCATTGCTAAATAGAGAACTTAACTCCTAAGCAGGAAAGGGCCCAATGAGATTTATGAGCTGTTTTTCCAACAGATGGAGTTTTCGGCATATTTGTGCTATTACAAGGTTTTTCACTGTTTTTCTTTTCCTCTTTAGATTTTGTAGAACATTTGAAAAGACGAAGGACAGAGAGGTGACCTGTCCGTCACAGAGAAAGCAGGCGTCAGAAAACAGCTATGACCTACAGCCATTTTAAATTAACCTACAAGAAAGGACCGCAGGGAGAGAACCTGTGGTCTCTCCCTGCACTGGTATTGGAAGACACACAAAGACACAGACAGAGTTTAAAAATGAAAAGGCCAGATCAGACCACTGCTGATCTCCCACCTCACAGCCAAAACAGCATATTTAAAGAATATTCTAGATGGGGGCTTTTTAAATATTAAAATTCCAGTTATAGTCCAAACGCTACATTTCATGTTGTGCAATTTCTTGTCTTTGTCTCTTTGTTTTGTGCTGGTGCAAAAATGAGAATTTATTATCAATGTTGTGATTTAGCCAATAAAGAAAAGAACTCCAAGATTCAGTTTATGGCTTATGTTTAAATTTTCATGGGTAATAGGACAACATTTATTTTCATTGCTACTCCATGAATTTATGTGTTATTAATGTGTACGTTGATACAAGCTGCACTGGTGTTCATGTAGTTCAAAATAAATTATTTATCCTCTCACACTCATTCAGTTTTTGCCAATACATCTTGCTGAGGTTTTGATAAAAGACCACACATGATGCATTAGTAACAATCATAAAGGAATAAAGATACACAGATTGTAATTTAGTGCCCAGTTTACAAGTTTTTGTAAAGCTTTGTTATTGCATTATTATTTTTTTTAAAACAATCACTAAATGATTACAGAGGTGATGTAAAGTTCTCTGTAGTATATTGTTTTAGTGATTACAAATAAGGGCTAGTATCACAAAACTGTACTCAATTCTCGCCTCAACTCTGAGATTTCTAATGACCAGCAGACATGCTTTCTTTCAAACAGTTTCTTACCTTTCTGCGTTTCCTCAAATGATCGATTACTGATCAGGAGAATTAAGCTGAGAATTGGATTAATTCAGCATCCAAGATCTCAGTCAGTGTATCTCCAAGGTTGAAAATATACATTTGTCACTCAACAGTTTGATGATTTAAACGTAGCCAAAACCATGACCAGATCCCCGATCTGGAGAAAAAGCTAAAACATTAAACAAATTTTTTCTGAGTAAGAAAACAAAATTAAGACCAGACTTTTTTTAAGATTCAGTTTACTCTCTTCTGCATACTAAAAATGTATTTCACTGGCAACCTAAGACAAATTGTACTTCGCAATAAAGCCAATTATACACCACACTGGTAGTTCATAGCCAAGATTTTAAAGTTGAACATTAATCATTTTTATGACTTTGTAATGCAGCCGAATGTTTATAGTATATAGTTCAGACAGCTTCTAATGCAGCTGTAAGTCTGTCTGTATAAGCAATAAAAAGCCACTCAAATATGTTATGGTATTACGGTTATAATCAATTGGCCGATTAATTTACGGCCGTAAAGACTGAGGATGAGACTGTTAAGGTAGAGTGTTGAGACTAAACATCGAACAGAAGAGTCCCCCAGGTCCGAATGAGATCATAAACACCGTCTTATTCCTCCTGTTAAACTATTTACAGTAATTGTAAGACTGTAGAGTCGCTGTCAGCACCAACAAGAGAAGGGTTTTATTTTAGCACCTATGCTCGCAGGGGCAAAATAGTAAACAAATATAGAGAAAATTGTTTGTCTGTGAAAGACGGATCTAAGAATAAATTTTAAAAATTCCAACATCATCTGTTCAGTCACTGAAAGGGTCATGGAGACCTACTGACAAAGAGCAACCGGTCTCAGAAAAAGACGGTAAAAATGTCAATGCATTTCTTCACCTATGAGTTGTTGTAGCAATTAAGGAGATTTTTTTTTTTTTTCCCCATATCTCTTCTTGCTGGAGGACTGTGTAATTGCTCAGTGGACATTTTCTGATTCAGCATTTCCAACATATCAGAAAACCAATCAGAAACATCCTGCAGAAATCTGACTTTATTGCTCCACTTGGTCCATCATTTTTTAGATGATCTAAAGTAGACCATCGCTACTTTACAGTATGTGACACAGAGAGGACAATGTGTGTGTAGAAAACAGCTTACTGGTGAGGTTTCCACAGTATTAATAAGCTATTGTTTCATTGCTCCAGATAATTTCAGAAAATATCCATCCATCCATCCATTTTCTAACACCCTTGTCCCTAATGGGGTCGGAAGGGGTGCTGGTGCCTATCTCCTCAGAAAATATCATATAAGTTATAGCCCCCTTATTTGCTTATTTAAGCTCAGCGTAAATACTTTTATTTTAATTGCCTGTTGTTTAACTTTAGCTATCGCCCGTCGCTGATTGACTGAACGGGAAAAACCAGCACCTGATGCTGTTTTACGACAAATCAGTAATGTCGCCGTGAGGTTTCAACACACACAAAAACAGACAGATACCAGACAGGAATTTTCTGATTTTCTGCCCAGACAGGTGCTTATTAACTCTGCAAATCCCTCTTTTCTTCTCACGTTTAAGCCCCCCTCAGCTCGAAGGTCAAGACGATGAAAATGAAAGAAAATGGCAGATGGAGGACAGAAGAAGGTGAGGACTTTTCACCCCGACCACCCACTATCCTCACAACCTCTGTGTTTTCTTTCCCCATTGATAATCAGGGAGGTGAGACATGCTGCCACATGGTCGCCTCTTTGTTTGCCAGCTGTTTGCACTACAAACTCTATACTCTTCTGTTTAGGATAAATAAGCTGTAAATGTGTTTTTCTTTTCTATTTTTTAGATGAACAGAGATTTTTAAAAAAGACAGATCACTTCTCTGTTTCATGGGAAACCGGTTTTGAATTCTCAAACAGATAGAGGGAAATCTGTTTCAATATCAAGCCTTTTAAGCAAGAAACCCTCCAAACTGTTTTGTTTCACTACTTCTCTTCACGGCCTATATACATAAGATGCCTGTTCCACTTTTATATTTCATGACCAAGCAGCTTGTGTCCCATTCTCAGCAGTAATGTTACTCTGTGCTCTCCTACATCCTGCTGAGTGCAGCAGTTTGGAGCAAACTTTGCTTTTAATATTCCTGCCATTGTTATGGCTCTGCATCCCCCCCATGTTAACAAGAAAGCCATGTGATATGTGAGGCCGAGCGCGTTCTGGGGGTTTTGTGTGGTGAGTGTGGCTGGGGAATGGTCGGCGCTTTATGAATCATGGATCAGAGAGATTGTGTTGGAGCAAAGCCAGCATTTCCACAGTGTGTGGACAGGAAGTTCACCTCATCGCTCATTTGGATTTTTTCCTTCCTTATATTGAGACTGATAGTGGGTTGGGACAGAAATCTTTCTTTATTTGCCGCAAAGTTAAAGATAGGGGGATTCTGTTGGCTGAAGTTCGCAGTTTTACCAACAATAGAGATTTTTTTTTTTTTTTTTTTGATAGAACTCCGCAGAACAGCTTTGAGCATTTAGTAATCCACCTGTAGTCGGCACTTAAGTCTGGAAAATCTGGGAAAAATACTCATCGGAAGATATTAAAGAGTCAGACTTGCCAACTAACATAAAAGTTAAACAATTTCATAACAAATTGAATAAACTTTTTCATTTACATAATTACTTACACTGTTAATGTTGATTTACATGCAAAAATGCTGATCCGTACAAAGTAAGCCCCTGAAGTAAAAGTAATGGAAAATGTAATATATAAACTGATGCAAAATGTTTAACTCCAACCTGATAAGCTTTTTGCTCAACATCCCCATTGTAGTTTTTTCAAAGTTTTTCCTAATTGAAATGATCTGGAGTGAAGTCTCAGATAATATTTGCATTTGATCAAATTCAATATATACCATTTACAACTTTGCACTTTTATGTAGCGGCAGATTACTAGTTTAAGATGATTAAAAGAAATTGGTCTGCCACAGTGAAATTCTGTGGAATGATATATCTTTGCTGCTTTTCTTTCACAGAAAAAGCCAGTTATTACTTCTACTAAAGCCCCTTCTCTTGAGAAGTATCTACATATTTGTTGTTTTTTTTCTCCCCAAAACTTGCAGAGGTCATGGAGACTCATTAAATTCAGCTTTCATATTATGCCTCAGGACATTGCAGATATTTTCAGTGGTAGACTCCTAAATATCTCGTCTTTTTAGCTCACAAACATGAGTCTCACACACAGCAAAATCCATGTTCCACGAAGAATGTATGAAAGTAGTAAAACTGGATTTGACGGTAAAAATTTATTAATCTTAGCACTAACTTAATTCTATACACTATACAAATTGATTCAAGTATAACGGATCTTATTTTAGAGCTGAACTCACCGATGACCTCCATTGAGATGTGAAGGTTTCTCCGTTATCTTGACTGATTTTCTACTGTAATGAAGCTTATTTCATTTCTTAAAATGTAACAGATTCTGAATGACTGGTGGGTCATTCTTTCTAGCAATTACTAATTAAATTAATACAACAGTTTTTAATACTTCCTTGTGTTCTTTTTCTTTCCTTTCATAGGTTTTTCATAGGAATATTTCTCCAGAATTAATTTTCATCCTGCCCAGATTTGCTAACATGCTGCATAAAACCACAAACTGCGATCAGCCTCTTGATCTTATCTTGCCCAAAATGGCAGGAATTACCACAATGTTTCCTATCTCGGAAAATAAATAATACCCTCACTAAAATCTCCAAGTGTGCAAGGTAATCTTAGCTCATGTCTGGTCAGACCATTAGCAGCCTGGTGGCTGTGAGTGCCAGATGCGCCTGATACATAATGGATGATCAGGAAGGCAAACATAAGGTCTGCATACAGTCATCAGATCAATGACCTTTCCTGATGTCTCCTACACAACTTAAAATCTGCTCCATCATGATAGTTCAATCTGCACTATTTGATAATGTAATTATGCATCATTTGAAATAGCAGCATTTGAAAACACATATGTTGCTTAGTTTAATTTAAGCAACAACAACATGCATTTAGTTTGCAGTGGCATGATCCTCATTTGACTTTTCTCTTCGGTGAGTCACTTAAATGATAAAATCCCAAATTAAACAAAAGGATAACACCAAGCAATTTTAACTGAATTCACCTTAAAGTGCCAAAAAACTCACATTCACTTGTGGTATCACAAATGAATGAAAGACCAACTTTTTAAACTTAAAATACATTTTCATTGTGTTCTTGTCCCTCCTCTTTAAAATAGTGGTGTGGGTGTTCGGGAGCAGGGGGCTTCATAGACTCCTCCTTCTCCTTGGGGAGTCCACAGGACTGCTCCTTGACATTAAAAATTAATTGTGATTAATGCACATGAAGAAAAAAAATGCATGCATCATCCCTACTTCAATGAAATAAGTGAGCATAACTTGATTTTTGCTTTGGCTGAATACACCTTCAGGTGTATTCACCTTTAGGTGCGTAGATGTAAATAGTGAAGGTTAACCAATATGAAGATCATGATTTAATAATTAAAAGTTGCCCTCTGATGACACAGAGATCACATGCTCAACTGGTATAAAGCAATAATATTGATATTTTTCAATGTTTGTTCTCAGATATGTCTAAATATTTATAATGCAATTGTTAACATCAGTAAATCAATGTTCCTATGTGTATATACATGTTTATTTTTATTTTTTTTACAAGACTTTAAATTATATTAATATGGCCCTGAATTTTGTTTTGGTGTTGTGAAAGAAAGTGAAATATAACACGTGCTTTCACTTGTGTCTGCTGCTGTTTGTGTTATTGCAGCATGCTGCAGAGCGGTACAGGCCCTCCCACATTGATTTCCTGTAAATTTAGTTCATATCAATGCATGTGTGAGCAGTGTGAATGCAAGGCCTCTCTATCTTTCTGGGTCATGCAGCAGTTTGATTTGGCAGTGGGGTCTGTTTTAAAAGTTAGATGTTACACGCTGTTACAAACATGTTTTTTTTATTATTATTTTGTTTGAAAAGCCATTTAAAATACATTTTTAACTTATTCTCTGCGGCCTCACCTCAGAGAGCTTTTCTAGGGCAAAAGGAAGACACTACCTGTCTTCAGAGATGGCGTCACAGATCTTATGAATAGGCACACAAACAAAGACTTTCTCAGCTCTCACAGACATGACTAAACCCGATGCCCTTTGTCTCTGGTTGTACTTCAACAGAAATGTCATTATATGAGGAATCGGTGGACAGACAAGTTTTCTGCAACTCGACCTGACTTTGACAAACCTGTGTGGAATTTCAAGCTTTTGTGATCAAATTACTTTGGAGACTTTCATGAGTTATGAAATGTTGCACATTGCCTAAACTGACCTCAGAGATACAGAATGGGGGAATATGTGGAGCCACAGTATAAGTTTCAGAAGTATTAGAGAGTCAGTGCAAGACGACTGGCATTTTGAAAAATCTTCCCATGTTAAAACAATTGAGATAACTGGAGCAACTGATGCATAACAATTGTTTTCCTGATGTACAGTACAGTTGGAAGTTCATTTAGAATCACAGAAGGGTAAAAAAAGAGTCACTGCTGGGAAAAAAATACACTTATAAAAACTCAGTGCACTCTGATAGAGGTATAAAGTTACAGGATAAACACAGCACTAAACCACAGCCTTTAAATAAAAGGAGAAGTAAAGCCATCAAATTGTCCTATTTTCATCACAGTTTCCCAGACAGACAGAAGTTATTTCTGAAAACATGACCCGGCTATTTTTACAAACTGAAAATGCCTTGTTTACTGTTTCTCTATCCCACTTGGCTGCATGCTCTAATCTCTTATACACCTTGTCTTTCTGCCACACCAGAGATTTACAAAAAAAGGATCAAAACAGATTGGAATGCCATCCAAAGTATGACTCAATAAGAAGTGCCTTTCTCCGCTTCAGATCCTGTAATTACAACAGTTTCTGCTCCTATTAAAACATCCTCTTTGTGTCTTATGACCTTCAGATCGCCTGTCTTCTTGATAAGCGCTAGCCTCCTTTCTGCTACACTTGCATGTATCCCTTAGTTTTTTGTTGCACACAGGCAACGCATTGGACAAGTAATACTTGAATTGTTATTATTGTATCAGAAAATATGTGTCTGGATCAGTGCTTTCTGAAATAACTCTTTAGTTCAGGTAGATCTTCTGCAGCTTTCTGCAACAGCTGGTTCCTGAATAAGGCAAAAGGTTTATACTAACATTAAAACAACATTAGCATTACTTAACATTGAGTAAATTTTATGCAACATGTCGTTTTCCACTCACAAAAAAATATTAAACTTCAGAAATTAAGTTTTCAAATTATAAAATGCTACAGGGCAAAAGGTCATTATCGTAGAGCCTAAAAACATTATGAAATTATGACACAGAAAAATCCTATTTGGTTTTTCCATTGTTTTTCAAAGGAAAGAAATCATTTTAATTTTGTTTTTCCAACATGAAATATAGACCATGGAAGCAAGCATCATCACATATGGATAATAATGTTTTCATGTTGCAAACAGAGAACAAATTGATTTCTGTCTTTCCAACTGCAACGTGTCAGATATTTCACCACTTATGGGGGAAAAGTGTTGGAAACTTTGTGTGAGAAAACAGAGACACACTTTTTGCTTTGGGGTTATGAAATAATTTCAGTCTTGGGCAGCTTCAAGCTGAGGCTGAGTGTCAACAACACAGCACAGTTCATACTATGAATAAACTGCTAGGCTCTCTAGGAGACTGGCAGTGTTTTCTCTGAATATGAAGTTTCCCATGTAAGCAAAAGTGTTATTTTCCTATTGTTTGCCTTTTTTATTTGCCTTTTAGTAGAAAGTTGCTGCTGATGTCAACCAGGCATTTAACAAATAAATAGCTACTCTCAGCAAACATGCTACCGTTGTAGCCATTTGCTGCTTTTAGATATAGACATCACAGATATACAATCATCTTTTTGGGGGAAAATGGGAGTTCCGACACATCCCAGCGAATATCATACTTATATATCACACTTATCTGAATAAGAGCCAATCTAAATGTTAGTTTCTCTAATAAAATAATTTGTCACAAGCAGTCAATTGGCTTACCCTTCCATTTGTGTGTCCACGACTGCCTTGCGGTCACCTTTCCTCTTCATCTATTTGAGTAAATTCCTTGACTTTGAATTCAAAGATATGAATTCAAATAACAGCTGCAAGACAGAAGCCTAAGAACATTTGAAAAGGAAAAGTAGTAAAAGTGGTGATACGACACCCATTAAATATACAAGGTTTTCAGATTTTTGCTAAAGTAAGGCAACAACAGCATCCCAGTGAGCAACTTTATAGGTTTTTATTCTGACGTTCTCGACTGAGGTGTCATTCTGCTAACATTTCCCGACAAAAGCGATTCAATCAAGATTAAAACACTCTAATGTTGTCTGGCTCTCACCCACAGCCTTCTAATATTGCCCAAATTCTGCACTAATTCACCAAAAATTGACAGAGTAAACAAATATTTTCCAGTAAAAACAAACAGATGACTCCTTTTTACACGCAGCTTTTGAATTTTTAGCATTTCACATGATACAACGGCAGATTGACCTCTTTGAGGTCATCAGAGACTGAAGCAACGAGGCAAACGGGGGGGGGGAGCTGAGATGTTGAACGTAAGTGTGTCTGGGAACCAAGAGTGATTCACACACTGTTCATCCCATCCAGCTCAGTTCTATACTCAGCCTCGGGCACTTCACTGAGAGGAGGCCTTTGTTTGGTCTCCTCTGAGTGTTTGCAAGTGAGAGTTAAAAAAAAAAAAAAAAACAACTTTAAAACAATGCACGTTTTATTCCTTCTAACCAATAAATCCTTCAACATCTAGTCACTCGATCCTTGTTCAGCTCAAGAACTTAGCAAGGAGAGTTAGAGCTGCTTGATTCCAGCTTTTGCTTTGCAGTTTGTTTGGTTTCACTTTTGTCGACTTATTCCCTCAGTTGACACAAAGTTGGCGAGTGTAACAGTCTGAACAGGGTTACTACTACAGACAAAAGATTCAATTGCAGTCCCAGTTTTCAATATCTTGTGGAGGATCAGACAAGGAAAACAGACCTCACAAAGCTAAATAGTCCCGATGGTAAACATCCCATTCACAAGTTGAAATCGAACGGCAAAATCATTTCTGTTCAAAACCTGATAACTTTATTTGCCAGCTCTATCATTTAAGTTTGTATTTTTGCGTTGAACATTCTTGTCAAGAAATAAAGCTCCATAAGATTCTGGTTACGTTTATGGATTCAGCTTCAGTGGTTGTAGATTTTTGAGAAAAAATAAGGCACCTTCCACCTGAGGTTTCTCAGCCCTCCTCCATCAAACCAGCGTAGTCTGAGCAACAACATCCATTCAAATGATTTGCAACTCTGATGTGTTTTCAAAACACTCTTTGTTGGCTAAAAACAGTCTTTGCAGGCTTGCTTTTAAACTTTACATTAGGAAAGTTACATATCGACCTTGTGGGACACAAAAATGTCCTTTTAAAGTATGCAAATAGTGTTTGTTTGTTTAAATTAATTTTTTTAGACTAACATACTCAACTATATGACAGCACCATCGTCTTTAACAATCTTTATTGACAATAGACAATGTGTGTGTCTTCCTACTTAACTGTACTATAGAGATTAAGTGTAGGTTCTTTGACTGAAAAGAAAGTGTTTTCTGTTGCCCGTATCAAATCCAGTAAAACACAGGTCCTGCTTTAGCACAAACAGACTAATCTGCCCAAACGTCTGCTGGTCCTGCAATTATTTGTGCATGCAAATGTGTGTAACAGTCACTTCTGACAACAGATCGGCTTTAACAGCAACAACAGCCCACTCCCAGAGCAAACAGGTCAGTGGTGTGGTTCAGGTGTTGGATTTAGGTGTGTTTGATGGGTAAACAGTTTAAACACCATGTGCAACTGAAATGGCGGCAAAACTTGTGCAGATCTATCCTTTGGATCTGGAGCTTTAACCACAGTTTTCGTTGTAGTTTTCTGAGTGCTGATAATCTCAGTGTTATGAAGAAGGTCAAAGTATGCATGTATTTATGTGTTGATGCGCATTAAATGAGTGTGGATATTATCTGTGACAAGCATAAAACCTCCTGCCTGCATGATTTTAAGTTATCTATATTTGATTAAAAATCATTACACAACCTGCAAAAGAAGATTTTTTTTTGTTGTTGTTCTTGTTTTCAAGTTAACAAGTGATATTTTATCATTTTTTACTTGAGTCAAAACCAAAAAAAGGGTGGAAATACAGATGCACCAGCAACCAAGTGACAAGCAAGTTGAACCAAATGGAAAACAATGCCATGTGATTTACTATTTAGTTATTTTGAGGGGATTTTTTTTATCATGGAAAACAGAAAAAAAATAATAATAATAATTGTTCCTGGTAAGTTGACAGTATTCTAATGTCATGTTGGAAAACCTGTCGGATTTCCTCACAGTTTGTGCGCTAAGAAACAGACAGGCTATCATTAGCAACAGAAAAACCATTACGCTGCATCTTGATTACTAAGCACTACAGCAACATTTTTACTGATTCACCTTTGACATCATTGTGAGTGCGCGTGATTTGGCGATTTGCAGTGGAAATGTAAGTAAACATTGAATTACTGTCAGGCAGCCGTATTGGGCCTCTGAGTTTCCAAAGATGTCAGAAGTCTAACTCAAAGTTTATAACTTTCTAGTTGGGTTTCTGAACTGGAACTGGGAAGTTCCAAAAGTCAAAGTTAAAGTGGAACGCTATATTGGGGCCATAAAGCTTTTTACGACAGGAATCTTCAGCATATTTTAGCCAATTGTTTCATTTACCAGAAAACATGTTGTGACTGATTAAATGAATACGTTCATTTGGTCTTCTTCTTGTTGATTTGTTGTATTTAGGTCAGCTGGGCATGTTGGAGACTTGCCAACATACAGCAATTGCTCAGAGAAGGAAGTAGAGTATGTAGTAAAATCCAAATTCAAGTAAATGCCACCACCACATAGTGAAATTATTTTTTTCTGCTAAATATTTCTTACATTTTGAACATAATTAGTGATTTAAAAGAAAATGTTATTATTAGGTCCAAAAATGGCATTTTATCACAGAGAGTAATGTAAAATCAAAAAAGAGAAGAGAAAGAGGAAAGCGCGCTTTCATTGTGAGTTGCCTGTTGTGACTTCCTGAATTTCTATTGAGAGAGGAATTTACTGCACTTGGCAGCTGTTCGTAAGACTCAAACTTCTCACTTAGCAGAGTAACATCCTTTTTTATTCATTTACGATCAAAAAAGCAAATACATATTCCAACGAGGTGAACTTTCTAGTGAGATATTTTA
Source organism: Girardinus metallicus (assembly GCA_903067095.1). Classification (NCBI taxonomy): domain Eukaryota; kingdom Metazoa; phylum Chordata; class Actinopteri; order Cyprinodontiformes; family Poeciliidae; genus Girardinus; species Girardinus metallicus. The sequence continues at coordinate 85,244 of CAEGAE010080022.1, read as the reverse complement.
ACATGTCGTAACTGCAGCGCTTTTGTCTAAAAACACTTCTTTCCTCTTTGTATTCAAGAATTCAGAGCCCATAAAACTGTCAGAGACGCAAACATTAGAACTAATACTTTCATTAAATTATTTGTTTACATTTAGTTTTTTCTTTTTTTGGAAAATCTGTGCTCTGATGCATCACATCAAATATGATTCAAGTTTCTTTACGTCCGCTTTAAAGAGCAGGGTAATGGTTCTAACAACGAGTTCACAAACACACATTAAAAGGACGTTTTCACAGCAGGATGTACTTCCACCTCCAATGTGGGTCGGAAGTGGAAAGACAAACAAAAGACAAGGAGAGCTCTTCTTCTGCTCGCACAATGAAGTTAAAATGTGTTTTGGAAACTAACCTGGTTTTTAATCCACCAGGAAGGTATATAGAATATCCTGTAAGGATGGGGTTTAAATTCAAAGGGACAGTTTTGATTTTGTTGAAAGGGGATGAGCACTTAATGTGTTGCCAGCATTAGGCAACTCCCTTTGTGTCTTCTGTAAGTTCAAAACAGATTAGTCAGCCCCAGAAGTTAAAGATAATTTCTGGTACGATAGGGGTCAAGAACAAAAAAGACATCTTAAAACAACTAAAACCTTACAACAATTAAACTGTTCATTTTTTTTTTCATGCTTGACAGGTTTGCATTAGAGCAAAATTTACAGAAAAGCCAAGTTATGCAGTCAATGAAGGCCAGTGATTTAAAAAAAAAGCATCTAAACAACGTCTTAATCATCTTCAGATGTCTAAGCAGAAGTTGGTGTGTATTTGGTCTAAAAATGAAAGCTTTTGCAACTTGCTTTAAGACATTCAATTAAAGTCTAAATGTAGACTTAATTTAACTAAGACAAGCGTGAGAGCAAATGAGCTGGGCATAAACGTAGGATCTCTGGACCACAAACACACCACCTTTACTACATGAGCTTTGCGATCACACACTTCAGCTCCACAAAATCAAGACTTTTTTATGTGTACGAGTCATGGGGTTGGTTGTTATTACTTGAGAATTATTGTCTGTTTTTATAAAGACAAATTAAATTCTGTTTCTCATCCACTTCAGAGATTTTTATTTGGCACTAGGTAATTTATGTGTTACAAGCAACATGGTCACAGAAGAGCTGCCACTGTAAATGAGCATACAGTACTTGCTGTAGAGCTTTTTTTTTTAGTACACTTTGGATTTTAAGCAAAAACATGTTTAAATCCATGAATACAGATGTGTAAATATAGTTGTCAGGTTGTGGTATATTTACTACTTTGCACTAAATTTTTAGCTATCAGATAAACAAAATGTCATCAAGTCAGAGGACTCCAAAGCACTTTACACTACAATCAATTGTTCACTCATTGATGGTGGTTAGCTACAATGTAGCCAGAACAATTTGCTTAGCCTAACTCTAGATTAAACAGATTGTGAAGATTAAATCAGGTTGAGACCTGTGTGTAGCTTCAACATTAAAATCTGGTCAGTTCCTCTGACGAATTGAGAACAGAAAAATTTTGGTTAGAATAACCTAAAGAAAAACAAGTCAGTGTTAAAATAAAAGCACCCTTAAACTTCAATTTATTTTTATTTGCGCTCCTTTATTTTTATATATGACACTCTGATATTCCATTCTCAGTACATGTTTCACACAAGAAGACAATTGGTAGCACGCTGCCTTTATTCTCAGTGCAAAAACTAATTAGTCATTCACTTATTTACAAAGTTATTTACATTACTTATGAGAGTTTAAAGGTTCACAACATTGCATTTGTATAAACTTTTTTGAGATTGAAGTCTTTTGGACTAGCTGATAGCCTAAAGAACCAACTAACTGACTGTGATAATACAGAGAGAGTTTTGCACGCCAGCTAACATATTAACTGCTTTTAAACTTTCACTAGAACCTCCCTCCAAGTTTTCCATTAAGTGATGATCAAAAACTTTTTGTATTATTATTATTATTATTATTATTAATCAAGATAAACATTACATAAGATGTGCCCCTGTTCTCCGTCAATGCTAAGAAGCTAAAGAGAACATAAATCAGTCAGTGTATGCTGAGTTTCATAATCACAGGTCGAGCCTGCAGGGACAGGTATAGGAATGCAAAAATGGAGACTCAGCTGACAAACTGCATCATCCGAGGCAACAAAGGGGGCTGGAAATCATAGAGTGGGTCTGTGTTTTCTATGTGAGGTGTGGCTCTGTTCTGCTTTATCTTTGCATTCCTAACCACGCCAACTCCTCTACATCAGACTAGCACTCTCCCTCTAACACACACACACACACGCGCGCGCGCGCCTACGTACATGGTGCCAGGCTCTCAGAGGCATATGGTTTCACGAGGTGGTTATCTTTGAACGCTCAGGTTTTAAGAGGGACAACCTGGGGAGACCAAAGTGAGTCCTGAGGGATCTGCTGAATGTTCGGTGCTTGTTGTACTTTGTAGTGTTTCCGACCAGCAGTAAACAGACTGTCTGAAAACAGCACTTCCTCCGCTCTTTCATCTTTCATTTCAAACACCTGTTAAAAATGTTCAGATTTCACTTTTTTCCTTTTTTTGTGTGCTTACAGAGCATAGGAGAACCTGAGATAAGCACATGGTTTCAAATTAAAAGTCTAAAGTCTCCGATGACTAAAGAGTATTCTTAACATGCGGGCCAAACTCAAACAAAGACCTTTTGGTGTTGTGGCAGGAAAGCCTTTATGGTCTCCTGTAGTAGGGGGAAGTTGCACTCAGGCCGAAACCTGAGCAACACGGTACCTGGTTTGTCAATTAGCCCAAACAAACAGAGAAAGAGGGCAAAAGTTTCCCTTTGGCTAAGAGTTTGGTAAGTTTAAAAAGGTCCTATAGTTAAAAACAGTGACGACCATTCAAAATTAAGGTTTCCATGCCTTTTGACTTTGTAAATGAAACTGTCCACCTACAAAATTGATGTGGGTGCTGGTCATTTAGTTTCTTTGTCATGTCATAACTTTGGAGTCTTGGGATCTTTGGATGTTTCACATTAACACAGCCCTCGGCAGAGATTTGTGTGACCTACATCACAAACTGATCTAACAAGGCGTTCCCTTCATTTTTGTATGATTGTTTCTATGTCAGGAAAATTCATGAAGCAAAGCCTGAAAGTATTTAAGGACTTGAATTTCTTGTTGGACTTGTATGGAGAATTAGTCTGTGAATTTAAGAAAAGTCATGTGAAGATTTGTCTTATAAACACAAATGCTCAAATAAACTGAGTCATGGTTTGTTTGCCCTTCTGACATTTTTGGTATGAAGGAAACTGATACATTTGCTGTGGAGACCTTTTGCGTTGAGACAAGTTTAAGGAACACTTTCCTAATCTTGTACAAAAATAGTTTTTTGTTTCAAAAAGACAATTTTTGTCGGATTGCCTGTTTGCTTCCATAGAGCAAATCCACATAGCAGAGATGATTTTTGTAACAATAAGCAGCAAAATATGCAAGTAAAGTGTTTCTATTAGAAACCTTTATTTTTTTACAGAGAGGTTTATAGGCTTTCCGCTGACTTTCTGTTTTTGAGGACAAAACTGAAATGGCTCAGTTTGGTTAAAAAAAGGTTTTTAACCAAACTTATAATCTGTATACATCAATGCAGATTATAAGTTATTTATGTGCTAAACTTTCAAAATCTTCAGTTTTCTGGCTCTAGACTGAAACAATATTGGCTGTCAAAGACCACATTAGGCTATAAGAATCCTCTCTTACATCATGTTCAAAAATTGCTATGTAGTGGCAGTCACATAAATAACCTTATGGACACAAATAAAATGGTTCTTTGCACTCAGATATTTCCTAAGTAGAAGCAGGTACTAGAAGCAAGCCACACAAACAAACTCTTATGTATTGTAAGGGACAGCAATTCCTGTGAACGTCAACAGCCAAGAAGACAAATTCCCACCGTCTGAAAATACCCAGCTCTACCCAGAGGCAAAATGGCGTGACACAACTGTGCGGTGACTGGTTAACACACAAATAAATCCCACAAGCATATATTCTGCTACTGTGGCGTTGCCATTGATGGTGCAAATGAAAACAGAAAGAAAACTCGTGTGGCTCAGGGGAAGATCCTACATTTATTATCCCAAGGAAGTCATCAGAACAATTTGGCAGAAAATCCCAGCAATTCTCCTAACAGAATAGTTTCAGATATCACAGTAAACAGGCCCACAAGAAGTCCCCCTGAAAACAGGGAAACAGTACAGGGCTAGTCAAGTCCTGCACATTTAATCTCCCTTCCATAAATAATAAATATGATTGCTGGTTTTATCTGATACCAGTCAAGCCGTCAGTCATGAAGTGGAGCCCCATCTTTTTGTTGCAAGGTTTATATCTGAGCCCATTTATCTCCCGACAGAATTTAATCTCAGACGATTGCCCCTTTTAATAATTCACAAGAAAAAGGAGCAGGTAGAGAAGAGTGACTGCTGGCAAAGCAGCGTTCCCATGTAGGAGCAGAATGAGTGTCTAGAAAACCTGAATGTATGAATCACTACTATCTGGGCAACAGGAATTTTTATTTATTTTTTGTTATGAAATTATTTTGCATTGAGTACCTGTAATGTCTGAGGAGTACAAAGACATGTGACACATAATTTACCATCCTGATGCTGTATCTGAGCCCAGCGCAGCTTGTGATTGGCTCCTCTGAGACAGCATCCTCATGTTGCAGTCTGCAGGAAGGTTAACCCTGTCCCAGTCTGCCTCTCGGTCTCACGTCCAACCCGACAGCAGAATGCAGCACAGCAACAAACTGCTAAATCATCAATGTGCTCATCCTGGCAGAGGCTTTTGTTGCCAGCGACATTTGTGTTAGCTCGCTTAGTAAGAGCTAGGTGCATGGCTGTTTAATTTTTGTTTCCTCACAATTTAGTAAAACTATGTAACACATGCAGGGACTATGCGTACACTGTAGCAGTTTGCAAATTAGACTTTATCATGCATATTTGCTTGATGGAAAAAAAACCTCTACATTAGGGTTAGAGTAAAAGGCTTCTTAACCTAGTTTATTCATAATATGTACACACCATCTCAGTTTTATTCGACAGAGCCAGAATGGAAACACACTTAGATGATCAGGGGTTCAATCAGCACAGACACCATCCACCACCTAATTCAGAAACTGATATTTCCAAGAATAAAATTTGAAAATGAACCCCCAAAAATGCAAGAAATTTAGCATTTAGAGTTATGTCTTCTTTCAAAATGCATCTAAAAGCTTTCCATGTCTCATCCTGCCTTTCATCTGCAAAGCAAGAGCTTCTTGAATCATCCCATTAGCAGAATTATGACAAGCTTTTCCTTTGCCAAAAATAGATGAAGTTCAACAAGCCCCTAATCCTCTTGAGAGGACTGCAGCCATCTCCAGATTCAACAGGTGGTCTTGTAAAGTATAGCCCTTTTCCTGGATCCAGTCTCTGTTGTGCTACTTATGCTGATTGTCTCAGCTCTGCTATAAATCTTTAAGCAAGATCCAGCGTTACTGTTTCCAATCAATTCATGCACGTTGAATAGGACCATACGCAAGGAAGCAGACTGCATAGGATGATTTTGTAGGGTTAGGAGATCCTAAAGGTTATGCTTTTTTTTCTAACCCTTTTAACACTCAAAAATGATGAAAACAGATCTTTATGCAGTGCTTTGTAAAAGTGTTCATATGGGTAGAGTTGTTTTCAGGTTTTATCACCAACAAACTCTAAAGGTTTTCATAGCTTGTTCAGAAAACAGTATTATGAACCCCAAGGAACACAAACTTATATAGCGTTTTAAAGCAGATTTCAGTTACAAAGGAGTATCCGAGCTTTGAACATCTCCTGGAGCATTGCTCAGTCGATCATCTGAAAATAAAAAGAATCTGGAATCCAGTTAATCAGGAAGATCTTAAAAAAGCCCGTTATAACACAGCAAAAATGTGGAAGAATGTGCTATGGTCATACAGCACATATGGTCATATAAAGCTAAACTTTGTGACCTTCTCTATGTGATATAAAACTTGCAATGCACGTCATCCTGAACCCAGGGGAGTCAGGCAGAGCTGATGACAACATGGATGGGGCAAAACACAGGGCAAATCTGGAGGAAAATCTGCTAGATGCCTTACAGCAGCACAACAGTCCTGAACACCTGAACATACATCCAGAGCTACAAGAGAATGGTTTATATAACAGCTCATTTGTTTGCTTGAATGGCCTTGTCAAAGTCTAGACCTAATTCAACCTGAGGATCTGTAGGCAGAAAATGGAAAACGATGCTCTCCATCCTATCTGTGTGAGCTAGAGCTGTTCTGGAAAGTGCAAAGTTGGTAAACACATACCCTCAAAAAGACTTGAAGCTGTGATTGCATTTTAATTCAGTGACAAGTAAGGTGCATCAATACTTTTGCATTGCACTCAGTCGTTGTATTATTTGCTAGTAGAATGTGAAAACACAATCAAAGTCAAATGGCTAATCTCTGCAGATGACTGGCTCTCCTGTGTTTGCCCCTCTCCAAGGTCTGCCTCTCCCTTTTGCTGACCGTAATGGAGACCAGCAGGGGGTCCAGACTGGCTCTGAAGCGGTGGCAGTGTTTTTTTTTTTTTTTGTTGTTGTTGTTATTTTTTTGCCCCCCATCACTGTCACCCTGAAACAGGAGCAGCCCCGGGGGAGAGAAGGGCACTTCAAATTCTGCCCACTTCAAAGAGCCCTCTGGTCAAGATTGATTGCCTGCAGGAAAAAAAAAAAAAAAAAAAAAACTTAAATGGATAAATTATGGTTGTATTAGATTTCTTCAACAGTCTAAATTTTCCGCCTGTAATATTTTAAATAACCTGGTTGCGTGCTGAACATTAATGACAGCAAAGCAACGCAGGAGGTTTAACGAGGATCGGTGAGTGTGGCCGCTTGCCAGACTGCATGGCTGGTTTGAAGGAGCTCCTCCCACCTTCTTCTGCTCTCCCCCTGACGCTGCAGCAGAGGACTTCAGCTGTTCTCCAGCAGCATTTCACCTCTGCACAGATTAGCGGCAGCAGCAGCAGCACCAGAGGCATGCAGGGCAGGAGAGCAAGCCAGCCCGTAGCAACGCACTCTACCCCGGCTCTGTAGCCCGAGGGAAACCCGTAAGGACACTGGAAAAATCAAAGGATCATTTATCATTGGACACGTTTTCTCTTATTTTATTTATTTTCTCACGGAAAAAGCTTTTTGTGTTGCCAGGGAGGAGAGAGTCCGAGCAGGTAAGCAGCAGGCAGCAGACAATATAACCTTGAGCACTCGATTATGTTGCAGCTGCATTTTTATTATTATTATTTTTTTTATTTATTTGTTTTTGCTCGTTTATTTCCGCCAATATACCTGGCTTACTGAACCCCACTCTTTGTTCTGCTTTGATTTGATGTGATAAAGTTAAAAGAAAAAAACAATCGTATCAAAAATGTTCTGTTTAAAGTAATGACAAAGGGGGGCTATTTTACCATTTTACTCGTTTGATCTCGCAAAACAAAGCAATTTTATCTAAAACCTAATTTTTCAGAGCCTCAACCCTCTTAACACTTGTAGTATGTTCATCGCATACCTAAGAGAAGTTTAGTCAGATACTGAAAAGATAAAAACAGCTCAGAGTTGGAAGTTTTTGAGAAGTTTTGGCGGACACCCCCCTCTCTCTGACTATAAGCAGAAGAACAGGTTGCGCGCCCCTCCCTCCCTCCCCTTTCTTGGTGAATGAAGGGGCTGCTGTATGCGTGAACAGGCGTGACGAATGCAGCGCCCGTTCAAAGTGAGTGTGTGCACACACTGCCGTGGCCTGGTTATCCGACTGGAACATAGACAAATGGACGTCCAATTATTGTGATCATGAATTAATGACTAGACTCTGTTTTTGTGTGATGTCCAATTAAGCTTCTTGGACACTGCAGCACAGCACAGACTGCAAGTCTCAAAAGATGACCCCCAGGGTCTAGTGCATGCATGCTTTCTGGTGCAGACAGATATTATTTAGATAGGGTGTAGCTTTACCTGTTTTTAGAGCGTTACTGTAAGACACCTCACTGCCACATCTTGTTTCTAAAGCACATACATTTAGCTTAGACTTAGAGCAATGCATACAATGCAAGACTTGAAAACCTCATGAGGAATGAGAATGATCACTTCAAGGTTCATCATGTCTGCCTCAGGTGGCACCAAAAGCTTTAAATTCCACATCCACCCTCAAGCCAGTGACTCCTGACGTACTAGCGAAAAATGTATTTATTTTTTTTATCCGTCAGGGCTTGTTGCAAGGCTGATATTTTGCTTTTCTCTGTCTCTGTGTGTGTGCTTTGTACGAGGAAGTGAGAAATGCTGGACCTTGAGCTTGAGAAGGTGTGGGGAATGTAGAATAAGGGGTCTATCTTCGTTCAAAGAAGAGCCGACCATGGTCAACAAGCAGCAGGAACACCATTCGTTAAAGTCTTAGTCTTGTGTGGCTGCATTTCAGACAACTCGTAAGAGATTGTAAAGTCCAGGACCCCCGCTAGGTCTATCAGCTCAGTGATAGTGTTCTGAATACGTTTGAGTCTCTAGACAGCTATGACTCGTGGACAACACCACGAGATGTTGGGCAATGCTCTGCTTCCTCTGTTGTCGCAGGAACGGTTAAACAAACAGTGAGCTGGTGGGTGCTTTCCTGCTCAGACTAAGTCGGAAAGAACAAAGAAAATGTAAACAGGTATTATCTTTACCAACAGAGAAACTCCTTATAACTACTATAGGATTAGTAGACCTCAAGATTGTTCTGCTGGTGCCATAGGTAATATAATTTTTTTTAAATCACAAAACACTTAAGTTTATTATTTTAATATGTATTATTTTTTATGTAAATGTGCACTAGATAAATTTTTACAGCTTTCTTTCAGAAAGGTTTTGCTTATTGTCTCCCTTTCTCAAATATTCAACATCTGAATAATGAGCTGATGTTGGCATGAGTTGTGGTAGCACCTTGTTGAGAAGCACTTGTACCGTGTCAAGATTATTAAAAGACCCCCAGTTACAAGGAGACAAACAAGACCTCTGAAATGTTGTTCTTCGCCTCACTGTCAGTCCAGTCAAACAGGACACGACCAGTCAGAAGGAGGAGGTGTGTGTGTGTGGCTCAGTTTTGATTGTTAGCAAGAGAGGGCGCATGTGGAGTTGAAGATGTGGGTGTGTGTTGGTGCACACTGGCGGGGGGAGGGAGCTTGTTCTGGGTGTAAGATTTACCCTGGTGAGACTTGTGCCTTTAGACATTCCTGACATTCCGACCTCTGGGATGTTTGAGGCTCCTCCGTCTTCTTCTTGCTTGTCGGGGGGCTGCTGAGGACTCTTTGTAGGGCTTTCATGTTGCTGGGCTCACTTCGGCAAGCCTTTTGGTTGAACGGAGACCACATGCCCTCTAATTTAGGAGGCCATGGGAACATATAGCAGAGCACATATTTGGTCATCTTGAGTTACATCTTGGGATGACCTTTAAGTTCTTATCGCTTGTCTTTCATGGGGCTTGTTTCACTGAATTTCTTTTAATCACTGGAGTCTTTGTTCTAAACCTGACATTTAGACTTTTTTGTAAAATTGAAGCGTTATTATCAGCAAAATGTAAAGGATGAGCTGATAAATAGTTTGTTCTGGCACTCAAAATAAAAATGATCTAATTTGATTTCTTGGTTAATTATGTTTCCTTCTCCTCCTCCTTCTACCATCTTCTGATGTTCCTCCTAGCCAGCCATGAGAGCTTATCCTCTGTCTGGAAGATTCCTTCGCCACCTCCTCTGACCAAATCCGACTCTCAGCAAACCAAAGATGTCAGCCTGTGGCGACTTTGCAGAACACGTGTGGAAACCTGGCTCTTGCAAGAACTGCTTCCACCCGCTCAGTGCACACAAGACTGGCCGCGTCTCTGATGACAACGTCCCGCCAGCTTGTTTGAAGAGCAGCTTGGGAGGTGATGAGGAGGGTGGAGTGACTGCACCTTCTCCCTACAGCAAGCCGACCATTGCTGTCAAACCCACCATGATGAGCTTTGACACAAGTGAGACGAAAGATGTGAACATGAACACAGAACTGGTGAGCTTCTTAAATGATTGCCTGTACTTCACTTTCTGACTTTTTTTTCTGGCTTTTAATGAGGTCTCTTTTTTTTTAGCAGGACAACCCAAAGAGTCCAAGTGAGCGAATGGGTCTGAAGAAGCTCCAAAACATGTCACCACTCTACATTAATGATAATAATGGTTGCAACAAGGCGGGTCTTCAAAGCCCTAATGCCAAGATTGACTACAACAGCTGCCTCTCCTTGTCCCCCAGTATCCTGCCCAAAGACTCTCTCTTCATTAGTAATGTTTATGTCAGCCAGGAGGAAGGAAGAGGTTCGAAGAGTTTCAAAAAAAATGCCAATGGAGACTCGTGCTGGCAGCAGAATAATGCACCAGCTATTGGGCCAAAGAGCACTTACAATGAAAGGAGTAATTTTAGGGAGTCCAATGAATCAACAGGGGAGATCCCTTTGTCAGTGGATGGTGTTCCTTCTGAACATACCACAGTTCATTGCGACACTTTATGCAGTAGTGGCATCAACACAAAAATACCCAGCACTTCCACTGCCTACACCACAGTTTCAAGTGTGGAATCTACAAATCACATTAGTCCAACATCCCTTGGTCCCATTCCTGTTCTGTCTAAACAGAACAGCTTCTCAGACTCTCCTTCTTCCTATCATAGCAGTATTGATTCCCTTCCTGGGCCTGATGGATCAATAGAACAACAGAATGGGCTAGGGATACACCAAAGTCCATCAGCCACAGGTAGTCCAGAGTCAACTCCAAGCCCTCCGAGTGGTCAGGAAGACTCTGAACCAATATACGCTGAAAGCACCAAGAGGAAGCCTAAGCCACCAGGAAGTGGACCACTTTCCTGTCCCGAGTCCCAAAACCAGATTAAGCAATCCAAGTGCTCAGAGTCTGAACGTTCTGGAGAGAGTCAGCGTGCCACCATAACTGTAATGGCTGCTCACACAGAGGAGAACAACAGAACTTTTTTCCTAAGCAGCCCAGATTCAGGTGTCGGCACCCAGTGCCACTTTAGCCCAACAGCATGCAAAGACCCCAGTAGCCCAGCCTTCCGTTGGCCCAGTCCCAGCTACAGTGCACCTTCTCTTGGCAGAGAACCTTCTTTGTCCCCCAACCTGCACCCAAAGCCCCAGTCTAGCCCACCCATTCCTCCCAAGAGAAGCTCTCGCTCCCCAAAACTAGGTACCTCTAGCCTCTCACCATCCATGTCTTCTCCGATCCTCCTTCCTGAATTCCCTAAACTCGGCACATCTAGCCTCTCGGCGTCCTTGTCCTCCCCTATCCCGCTCCCAGAACTCCCCATGCTCTTCCTCGTCTCTGCGAGAGAAGGACACTTCAAGGGCCCCGCAGACAACCAGTGTGCAACATCCGAACGCTTACACAAGTCCAGCCACCACAGCCCTGGCTGGAACTGCCGCATTGAGGAAGAAGAGGAGGAGGAAGACCGGAAAGGGATGGAGAAGAAGAAGAAGCAAGTTGCCACTAGTTTGGGAACAACCTCCCAGGGGATGGAACTCATCAATGGTGCTGCTGTCTGGAAGGAGGCCAATGACTGTAAGACCCACAGCAGTCCCCCTCCGACAACAGAGCCAGGCACGGCCCCCCCGGCTGCCTCCAACAATGATGCCTGTCAGCGGGAAACCGAGGGCACCAGCACAGTGAAGGAGGGCAAGCATAACGAGAGCATGCCGGCCAAGCAACCGTTGCATGGAGGCTCGACAGAGCTGCTGGCAGGGGGGAAAGGAGTTTCTAACCTTGACCTCAACCCACCACCTCCCCCACCTAAAAAGCTGCACAGGTAAGAATAACAAAGATCTTGTTTGGATTTATTCTCTGGGTCAATAACATTCAAACTAGAACAAACATGGCTTCTTATTTTTTTATTAAATTTCATAAATCCAAAAGCAATATAATTAACTGATTTACTTTAAAAAAAAGTATAATGTTGACTGGCAAGTAGAAGTTAGCAGAGGCAGAATGGAGTCGGAACTACAAAGATAATGAGGTGCCAATGTTTAAAGTACAATTTTAGATGTTTGTACTCCGAAAATAATCTGCACTTTTAGGAAAATTTGGGTTTTCCATTCCTCAAACTTTTGTTGCAGTATAAACAATCTTTATCCACATGGAGGGCAAATTGCATAAAAAACTCAGACATCTTAAGCAGCAGTGAGTCTAAATTATTATTTACATTCAGACAGCGGCGTTATCAAAAATCCACTAGCTGTTTAAACACAATTTGGATGTCATTGCCTATTTGAGCCCATTTTATTCCACTATGGCATGCACAAGTCTAGAAAATGGTCTCAGCAGATAATTTAGCACTTTCCCCATGCAGTAGGTCTAAATTCAGATATGGGATATGCTCCCATGTCTGGTGTGTATATATAGCTCCGTTGCTGCTACAGTGCACACTCTCACTTCTTGCATTTAAATGCACCTTACTGCAGTCATCTCCATGTGAAACCTTCAGTGCCTTCTCCTTTCATTGCATCATTATTCAGCCTTGAATTGGCCTCCATTCTGACGCTGTGTGATCATTCAAACCATTGGGGCATAATCCTCAATGCATGCCTTGTTCTGTTCCTACTGGTATTGTGACTTCCTCAGTTCTAATTAATGCACAAAATAGGCCTGGTGGATAGTCCACTGCTGTGTCACGTTGCTATAAACTGTTTTGGCTACTGAACAATAAGTCTCATTGTCAAATAAACTGGCTTTTTATTCTTTTTTTTTTTGGTTCATCACACACAGACAAAGCTTTTTTTTTAAAAAAAACATTTGTTTACAGCCTTTCAATATTAACCAACATATTTGCACTGTAGCCATACTTCATGTTCGTGAATTCAACATCTGTTTTTTTTTTCCACTCAACAAAATTTGTAATTTTGCCCAGTTACCACATGGATAAGAATACATTCTGCAGTCTGAGTCAGCAATCCACAACAGAAAAAGAGAAGGAGCCCTCTGTTTGGTATTTAAAAGAGGATCAAATGAGTCCCCTAAAATAGACTTTTCTTTGTCTGGGCTGGTGAAGATGAGGTGTAACTCACCTCCAACCAACTTTCTTTTAATAAGTTTTGTCCACTTGAATCAGACACACCAAAAGTCTGCTATTGTCAAAAATGGCTGATCAGGTTCTGTGGAGTAGTGGGAGGGCTGAGGAGAATATTATTTTGACCTTTAAAGCAGCAATTATAAAAGGCCACAAGTTAATACAAAATAATAGGAACAAATACCCTACTAGCCACTTTGAATTTCTTGAACTGCTTTATCATAGACTCAACAAGGTGTTGGAAACCTTTTTTTAAAGTGCTTGGTCCCATCTTGGCATGATGGCAATACACGGTTGCTGCAGGTTTGGTTTGGATCATTCGTGATACAAATCTCTTGTTCCAACACACCTCAGTGATGCTCTTTTCGATTGAGATCTGGTGATCGGTGAAGCTGAAGTACAGGGAACTCTTCAAGATGTTCAAGAACCCAGATTGAGATAATTTGAGCTTTATGACAGGGGGCATAAAACCTCCTACCAATCTGCTTTAGGGTTCAACATGTGCTTTCAGAAATGCTTTTCTGCTAACCTTGAGTGTAACAACCTTTGAAATCAAAGGCATTTTTTGCACACTCAACTGCTTCTCGCTGAATATTTTCTCTCTTTTTTTTGGATCATTTTCTATGACCCTGAGAAATGACTGTGCATGTAAATCCCACCTGGTCAGCAGTTTCTGAAATGTACAGATCTGCCCACCTTGGCAATAGTAATGCTACGTTCAGAGTGACTTAAATGTGCCACCTTTCTCATTAACTTCAGCATCCCATCTTCACCACTAAATATAAAATGCATGAGTTGCTGCCACAAGCAATTGGACAGCTCTGCCAAATAAAGTGATTGTGGAGTGTACTTTGGGTTATTTTATATCTTAGTGTTTCAATATCCATTATGGTTTCTAGTTTGAAGTGTTCCAGTGTACATGTGACATCATTCTTGATTATTGTCGGTCAGCAGAAAAAACTATTCAAATATTTCAATTTGAAATATTTTACAGTCACAGCTATTACAATATGTAGCTTGATGCACACCAATATAATTGATATTTTCTCAGTTTTTGCCAAGTAAAAACCAAAAAGAAACTAAAAATAAACTGTCACAAGATCCAAAATGCAAAAAGGCATCGCAATTTCATCTTGTGTTACATTTTTGAGAAGCATAAACATTTTGATTTACAAGTCTGCGGGATTCATAAATAGTTGACCACATTTACATAGAAAACTAAGAGCAGATGATGCACCAGCTTCTTGAAGGGGTGTCCCATTTCTCACTGGGATATCTAACCCCATACCTGAATTAAGTGCCAAGGCATACAAAGAGGTGTGAGAATGGCTTTAGGACATGGAAATGATATTCAGCCTTTAGTTTGGTTAAATAACAAGGGTGTTTATCAGAACAGTACGTCACAGAATATAATTTTTGTCATTTTATATTATTTTTTGCAGATGTTATTGGCAGAAGTTGTATTATTTGTTTAATGAATGGAAAATCTTGACCACCACACAAAGTCACATGTACATTCTCTCTTGTGAGAGAACATTTTGATTCTCTGAATCATTTAAAAGCCACAGATGGCTTGAAGAATCTGCCTCGCAGAGTGTTTTATTATGGTTGCAAATGGCACATCGTTATCTTTTTTTATCTATTATATCCAGCATTGTACTGCTTAGTGTGTCAGACTAAGATGACTGTGTTTGTACCTGTGCCCTATGTCCTAAGTAGTCTTCATAACAAAGAAGGTGTGTCAGCTGGACATTGATTGCTGCCAAGAGGCGGGGCTTAAGTGAGCAGATTGTTGCCCCTGGCAGCTCCCAAACTGTTCCCGCTTGGCTTTCAGTTACAACCAGTAGAAGTAGAATTTATAGACCAGCCTCCTGGATTCAAGGCAACTGAGTTAGGCTTGGGTTTGAGCTGCTTCCTGCTCAGTAAACACATGTTCCAAGATGCTCTGCCCCTCCCTTCAGAGAGCCACCCTGACATCTTTTATTTTTTTTTTCTGCAGCACAGCATCTAGTTGATGCCGGACACACTTAAAGTTTACTCCACACTGGTAGCTGAACAAGAGAATGCTAAATATAAGAAACAAGTGCTTATATTCCACACATCTAACGGATGCAGTTGCTTTTCCTGCTGAGACACTTTAAATATCCTCATGACTCGCGTGGAACCAGGGTTGTGTTACTACACATGACAGGGCTTTAGAGAGCCACCAGTCTGATCCAGGGGCCAATTTTGTGTGCCTGCCGACCCGGCAAGGACCTCTGCTTCAGCAGCATGAGGTAAGCACCTGATAGCTTTTTTTTTGTTTGTTTGTTTTTCTTCTTATGTTTTACAGTTAGAGATGGAAATTTACAGGACTTTTTTTTATGAGCAGTCCCATGATGGGAAATGGTCTTGTACTTGTGGTTCAGTATTGGCTTTAAAAAATAAAAAACTTTACACTAAACCACTTTCTTTTCAGAAGTGTCTGCATTTTCACACCTTTATCAACAGCTTGGTTAGCAAAGTGGAAGTGCTGCTTTGACATTTGTTTTCACAACCTGCATGGGTGTTAAAGTAGCTGTAAGTTGAAGAAAACCTGAAAGGTAAAATATGTACTTTTGCTCTTATAGATGAGAAGTAACAAAAGTAAATGTACAGAAAAGTCTTAGAGTGAAGTTAAGAAGTAGATGTCTGACGGAGGGGGCGATAACAAGCTAGACTGGAGCCATGTACAAAAGATAACATGGATTTGTGTCAAACATTAATGGGTCTTTGGTTTATATGACTAGATAGCCATGGTAACTCTACTACAGTCAAAGCAAAGGAACAATCGGTTTCTTTCTTCTCTGGACTATATTGTAATGTTCGGGAATTCCACAAGGGTAAAACGTAATCCAACAAAGAAGATAATAAACTTTGTAATTCAGGATTAAAACTGATGGCAGAACAAAACAAAGTTTAATACTGATTAAGCATTTGAACAGAACAATCTTGGTGTTTAAGTATCATTGCAGAAGCAATGCTTTGCCTCTTCTGGTAGTTTTTATTTGGAATCTGCCTACTCCTACTTCAAACTGTTAGACCAAAACCTCAACCACAGCAGTGCAAGGAAAGCAATATTAGAATTCACACAATCTTTTATTTTTCATCGTCCTTCTTTTGTACTTGTGATTCTGCCTATCTGAGGCGCTGATGCATTATTATAACAGCTCTTATTTTGCAGCTGTGGAAATAATATTTGTGTTTGTATTTTAATTAAAAGCAATCAGATCATGTTCTAAATTTTTACCTTAAGTTTTGTGTTACTATTGTTGTTTCCTGAAACCATTGTATTTTTACTCAGGGCTGTCCTACTCTGAGAATCTCAAACCAGCCCTTGGATAGATCATACAAATCTCTTCTGTATATAAATTTAAGATTATTATTCTAATACAACATCTTTGGCTAATTACTGTTTGTTAGGGGATGGCAGAATATTAGAAAATGATTCAACAATGTTGTGACAAATCCACATTTGGTGTAAATGTGCTGCCAACTCTCAGTGATCTTTAGTATCATGGTCCATCCAACTGACTGGATATGTTATTGCCGTGCAAAGTCAATAGAACACATCATGCAGACAATTTGTGTTTTAATAACAGGTGAATTGCTGAATTTTTGTGCACTTTACCAAATGTGAGAAACGTGCTTCTTTCATGGTGTCGCATCATTTGTTGTATCACAAATAGGGCCTCTAATTTCAATACAGGAAGTGAAACCAGTTGAGTGAGTCACAACAACACCATGGCTGCAGCTTTAATCTGTGTCTCCTTTAACCCAGAAGGCTATCTGCTGCCAGCTGCATGTAACTCCACTCTGGTCTGTTTTTAAAGTTAGGCGGCCTCCTGTTGCCCTGCTTTTTTTTTTTTATAGACAACGTCAGGACTCAGTGTGTGTAAACAGACGGAGGCTGCCATGCACCGTAAGGGTATCTGTTGATATTTAGAGTCTGTGTGGCTTCTGGGTTGATAAGCGGAGACACCTTGCTTGACAAGCTTATCACAGTACTTCATGCCGGCAGGAAGGATGATTAAATCTGCGGAGAGGAAATGGGCAGCCAGGATGTTTAGGCTAAAAGTGAGCATTCCACTCGTGGGAATGAACATGAAATCCACCGGCAAACCGCAACGTTTTGAGAATACTTATCAATCTTTGCACACGTTTCAACAACACAGCAAAGCATGACGATTTCTTTTTTATGCATGTTTTGAATACAAATTTGCTCAGCTTGAGAGACAAATTCAGAGACACACTCATGGACTTGCAATCCGTACATTCATTACCATTTGTCCCGTGCCGCAGCACTTCCCCATGCCTTTCATCACATCTCTTTTGTCTGCAAAACGACAGCGGATCCTCTAGCGAGCACACTGGCCACTGAGCGAATACCTCACCCTTTGTCTCCCCCACTGCACTCAACTCTTCCTGTCCTCCTCTTCTGTTTGTTCTGCTGATTTATGTATGAATTGAAGTCATGGAGGAGTCATTTTGAAATGACAGAGAGGAACGGGTTCTAGCTCTCCACCCCTCCGAGCCATTTAGGTGTATAATGAGACGAGTGAATGGCTGTCAGTCGGCCTAATTGGTCAGCTTCTGGATTAAAACACTGCTCATGGAGCCTTTTCGTTGGCATTGTGAGAGGCCATCATGTCAGTCAGGAAGTAAAAAGGAGGAAGGAAATGCTTCTCCCTCAAATATGACAAGGAATAAGTCTTAATGTCTTAAAGATTTGGGTGGTGTTTTATGTCATACTTGCGAGTACGAAACAAAAGCTCTGTACCTGCAAGGTTGAGTGTTTTCCCACATTTTGTCACAGAACAGTTACAAACCAGAGTTTTTTTCTGGGTATTTTATGTGCAAAGTAAATGGTAGATAGCTTGTACTTGGTGCTTTATTCACACACACACACACACATGTTGATGGTGGCAGCTGCTATCTTCTACGTGAAGAAGGAAAATGTGACTGGCTTTCTGAGTTTTTTTGTTTTTTTTTACAAACAAAAATTTGCTAAATATTTGCATTAGCATTGAGCCACTTTTACTCTGGCACACTTAAAAAAAATCCAGTACAACTAATTGTCTTCAGAAGTGACTTAGGGGTCTTTTTGCTTGTGTTTCTTTTAATTAATTGTGAAATTGCCGTTCCTTTTTCTCATGCAATGAGATGCTTCATGTCTAGAATGTCAAGATATTGTAAGCATCACTTTATTTATTTATTTTTTTTAAATCTACTTGTGGCCACGGTGGTTAGAGTTCAGCAGAAGTTCCAGAGCTTCGACTAGTCACACGCTACAGTTTTTATAAGTTTGTAAACAACTTATTCATGAGGATCTTTCTGTTTCAGCAAAAAATCAGCTCAGAACAAATAAGTGTAGCTCACTGTGAGGAAGTGGAACTACTCCTGACCATTTAAAGTAAAAACAAATGTACTCTTTCGCATAGATTTATCAGCACCAAAACACAGATAAAAAAAAAAAAAACAGCCAAGAGGAAGTGAATCAGTTCCACATTTACAAACGGTCACATCAAAACATTACTATTTCTGCAGCAAAAGTGCAAATACCGTGGTTGGCCTTGCTGACAGTTTCCCCTAACCAGTCATTTTGAAATTAGTTCACACACAATTTTTTTCTTTTCCCCTTGTTATTTTAGTTTGCTACATTATCTCTTACAGGGTGAGTGGTAAGATGAGCGGCAGCACCGTGGAGTTGAACTGCAGCAGCCAGCGAGGGTCAGCAGAGAGCCCCGAGTCGTCTGTACGGAGCCTGGGCAGCATTAGCCTACCAGGTGCATCCACTGACAACCTGACAGCTGACACCGGTAAGTCAGTCACAACAAATCACGTCCAGTTAAGAGGATTTACTCCAACAGGGACATGCACAGAGAATCCAAAGCCTTGTCTCTTGTGTGAGGGAGTTGAATGTGCTCCCTCACATTCAGCCCACCGAAAGAGGAAATGTTGCGCTGCAAGGTTATGTTTGCCCACATATCTCTTGCCTTCCTTATTTTGTTACGACTGGGTGTGTTTGAGATTTCTAAAGTCTTCAAACATGTGACGTGGCTCACACAGTGAGTGGCATTTGTCCTTGGTGTATAGGCTTTAAACCTTGGTGGCTCTCAGACGCTTGTAATTGCTGCAACTTCCTGTGCAATCCTGTTTGAAGAGATAATTATGGACTCTGATAACGAGGAAAAAAAAGGGTTTGGCTACATCCTACAGAGTACGTCTTTTTTTTTTTTTCTGCCTTTATGCGTCTCCCCTCACTGTGAAAGCAGTTATTGAAGACTGCACAACGCAATTACCTTGTCGTCTGCCTCCTCAAGTGTAATGCGAAGCCTTTAATTGAATTGAATGGATCATAATCGGGTGGAAGATGTTTTGAGTGTTGACTTGAATCAGAGGTTGTGGAAATTTCCAGCTCTTCTGAGGAAACGAGGTATGTGTTTATAGCTAGTCAGATTTAGGCTCTAAGAAATAGGAATAATACTTAGAATTCAGCTTGTTTTCGAGGTCGACAAGCTATTCCTGAATGGTATGACAGAACAAGTAATTATTTTAAATTTTTTATCGCAGACACTCCAAAAAAAATTTGGTAATATAAAAAAAAATACTCAATCAGACTGAGATCATACCAGAAGCCACTAATGTAATTTTTTCTCCTTCTTAGGGTCTCGAGATGCTACGCGGATGTCTTGCTCTTCACCGTTTCCTAGAACTCCTGTGGCTTCAGCTCCTGGTTCTCCTCACTTGTCCTCCTTCAACAGCTTAAGCACCCAACCGCCTCCTCTGCCAGAGAAGAAAATGGTCAACCGCACCGTGTCAGCTCCAGACACCTCCAATGGGAAATCCTTCATCCGAGCCTATCCGCGCCTTCCGTTCGCTGGCTCTGAGAGCAATGTATGTCGCTCCACTGATGCTGGTTCCCGCACCAGCCTACCGTCGAGCCCTGTTGACCCCCGGCCTGTTTTCTCCTCCAACGAGTCCCTGGAGCGCTGCCACCTCCCTCTGGCTAGGCCCTCAAGGTCCCGGACTCTGGATGAGCAGCAAAAGACCCCGGGACGGTTAGGCGTGCACTGCCGAACCAGCATCACCTGCTTGTCCTCGCCGCAGCTTAGCGCACCCTTTTCGGCCTCGGAAGCCGGCTCGGCGCCAAACCTCGGCTCGAGCATGCAGCTCCAGACTCTTCTGAGCAACATCGACAGCAGGGAAGGGGTGTACTCCAAACTGGGCGGCCTATATGCGGAGTCCCTACGACGCTTGGCCCTGAAATGTGAAGATCACTTTACTCGCTCACAGAAGAATCCGCTTAGATTTGACGAGAGCAACTGGTCGCTATTCAGGCTTACTTCCAACAAGCCAAGCTGCAACGCAGGAGATGCTGTGTACTACTCTGCTGCCTGTGCCTCAGACCCCAGGAACTCCTACGCTGTGAAGGTAATTCTTAAATCCTGAAACAAAATAGCGTTACTTCTATACTCTTGGTTCAACTGTCAGCTGAACAGCTAGTGAACTGTCTGAGAATTTACATTGAAAAAGAGTTTTATTTCATTATAATTTTAGTTATAATGAGTTATAATTTTACCATGAAACAAATTAGCAAAAAAAGGTTTCTTAATGCCTTAATTCAGGAGTGACAGTTACATGTTTTAACACCCAGCAGCAGGGGGCGTTAGTGATCTGGATCAGTAGTGTTTGTCCACGATCTGGTGTTCAGTCTGCACTGTAGCAAACTCCAAGCAGCCTCTAACTGAAGAAAGTACTTTCACTACTGCTTTGGGTTTTGAAACAAACCACAGCACCGGTATTGATGTTTGCTTGGGGTTTAGAGCTCCATCATCCTGGGTCAGCCTGCAGCAGAGTCAATGTTTCTCTAGAATTAAAAGGAGTCGGATGAGGTGTTTCTGGTATCTGATCATGATACCTAATTCAAGTCACCTTTTGAAGGTCTCCTGGACACATCTAACTGAAAAAACATCAGGAAGTTTGAAGACTAAGCTTCCCTCCTGCTGCTCCGGGGAGAAATGTATATAAGCACAATAAATAGAAGTAAAATGCAGTCTTGTCTCAGCAGCAATATCTGTCTCATCATTGAATGCTTGATCTGGTCTCACAGTCTGATGTAGCAATAGGAGAAGCTTTAAAGTAGGGAGAAAATAAAACAATATATAGATAATCCTTTTTTTATTCACATCAGTAGCCTTTGATGTGAATTCAAAGACCATTGGCAGGATTACGGGAAGTTAAATCAGAGAACAATGAATGAAGCGTTAGAAATTCAATTGCTGTGTCGAGCCTATTCACTCCTGTTACTTTAGCAATTGTCTAGTGGGTGTGAATGGATAAAACGGTTTGAGAGTTTAAAGAAAAGCTGTAGAAATGAAAAACATGTGGTTGCAGTGTTGTTGGTCTACAGATGGGACGGTCCCAATGCTGTTCAAACCTTCAGACCCCAGAAAGTAAACAAGCGGCGAGCAGGGCGTGGATTCAGTCTCACTGATCTTTGTGCTTGAGTCTTTATTGCAGTACAAAGCAGCAGCTCTTTGTGCTGCATGTGTTACACCACAGGCTAGCCTCCCAGACTGTTGCTTAATATCTCCAGCCACAATTAATCTTTACATTCCAGGAAGGATTTACAGACAGACAAACCACTGTTGTCAAGGCTAACCCTCACACACACACACACACGCACACAATGCAGCATGAGAGCATCCTTCAGAACTGCTGATGATATATATTTCTGCAGCCACTTTGTGTTTAATAGGCTGTCTGTGGTGTTTAATTATTTTTATGTTTCAGACATGTTGATTCTTAAAATCTGTTCCCAATAAATGTTTTTGGGAGAGATTAGCAATCCAACCATAGCCACAATAAAAACATTAACATTTTATGAGAAGGGTCTTTGGTGGTGTTCTTTCCCATGACAGTCTTTTGCAATACTTAAAGGGATGGGCCAGGTTTTTTTTTTTGGTTTTTTTTAAGTTTCTTTTAAAAAATGCAAGCAGTTAATAACTTGCCTATAAAGAAAAAAAATGAGGCTCAAGCTAATGGCTGGTCTGCGGAGGCAAAGACCGAAGCAGACTTCAGTCAACAACTCCGATCTCAAAAACATTAATTGTGGTTTCTGCACCATGACCACCATCATGTTTGCACTGAATGATAATTTACAAAGGAGCAGATTATTATGAACAAAGAAAATTAATCTAGGAGGCAGTGCACCACCAATATTCTTCCTGTGTGAAACTAACAGAATAGAGATTCTGAAGAGAAACTTCTCTGAAACAACTTCAGTTGCCAGTAACATTTGCGATGCTAAGCTAGTAGCTACTACATAGCTGAGGACCAAAGTGGACTTCAGCAACCATAAAACAATTCCTATCTCAAAATTATTCCGGTTTATCCAACGCTATTTTGTGAACCTTTAAATACTCCATCACAATTGTATTGGGAGGTTTATGAAGAAGCAAGGGTTATTTGCATGTGGAAATGGAGGTTGGAGGCAGTACACCACCAATAATCTTCCTGTGTGAAATGAATACTGACAAACGAGTTTAATAGAAAAGTGAGGAATGTGCAAAAAACAAATGAACAACAAAATCACCTTGAGTTTAACAACTGTAATAGCATTGCTTTTACCCCAGCTTTACTATTATGTTAAATGGTTTACATGTTTCATTCTTTATGGTTCACAAGAAGTGGTGCATCACCCTTCTTTTCTCATGTAAATAATCATTAGCTTATTTGTTAATCACAACCTAATGGATATATAAAGGTTGTTCATAGGTATATTAAACATTGTTTACTGAAACTGATTTGATTTTTTTTTTCCTCTGGGCTTCTAAAAGTCTACTTTGGAGACAAGTTTCAGCCTTTGGGTCCAAATGTGTATTAACTCTTAATTCAGGGGAGCTCAAGTCCAGTCCTCCAAAGCTACCATCCTGCAACTATCAGATGTTTCCCTCTCGGGGGTGCTTCAATTAGAGTACTCTTGCTCTAATTGAAGGTACAGAGCGAAGACAGCAACCCGTCCAGGGTCTCAATCAATGATTGTAGACTGTAATCCCCATCCCTCGTGATCCTGCAAAGATAAGCAGGAATAGACAATGAATGACTTCTAAAGGTGACCTATTGCAATCAAAATATTGTGTATATATAAATTAAAAACTGGGGGGGAACAAGAAAAAGCTATTTTCATTAACAAATTTTTTTTTTTATTATCAAGAATATATGTTTACCTTTTTACATGCAATCTGTCTTTATCCTTTCTCACTTCTGCCTTATGTCGCTTGCTCCACAGATCTGTAAGAGTTCATCCAATGATGCCAAACAGGGTCATCTCTACGGTCTGACAGTGCAGCAGAGCATCCCTCCTCACTTTAACATCCAGCAGGATTGTGGTCACTTCCTCGCCTGTGTTCCTCAGAGCATGCTGCCTTCAAATGAAGTCTCTCTGCCTGCTGCGCCGGCTCCCACATCGCCCCAGTGCGCAGCGTCTGCTCAGGGTCAGCAGGCAGAGCAAGAGAGAGTGGTGGTCATCACGCCTGAGATTCCCCATCAGACCACTGCTGACTTTGTTCGGGAGTGGGAGGCGTTCCATAAGACTCAGCCTGAGGTCTACGAGCGCCGTGTTTGCTTCCTCCTTCTGCAACTCTGCAATGGTCTCGAGCACCTGAAGGAGCATGGGGTCACGCATCGTGACCTGTGTTTAGAAAACCTGCTGTTGATTCCTCACCAACAAAGGCCCTCCCACCTAACTCAGCAGAGCGCCGCTGATGGCAGTGCCTGTAATGGTGCAGCTGCTGGAGACGTTCAACGCCACCTCCCCCGTCTCCTCATCAGCAACTTCACCAAGGCCAAGCGGCGCTCCTCAGAGGACGCTGCTTCGACGAACGGGGACCCTCGCATCAAGCGTGACCACGCCAGACTGGCGCCCGAGATCGTCTCTGCTGCTCAGTATCGTAAATTTGACGAGTTCCAGGCTGGCATATTGATCTACGAGCTTCTCCACCTGCCCAACCCGTTTGAGGTGAGTCCAGTGCTGAGGGAACAGGACTACCGC
Source organism: Girardinus metallicus (assembly GCA_903067095.1). Lineage (NCBI taxonomy): Eukaryota > Metazoa > Chordata > Actinopteri > Cyprinodontiformes > Poeciliidae > Girardinus > Girardinus metallicus. The sequence goes on along the minus strand of CAEGAE010080022.1, from coordinate 61,031 downwards.
TGCGAGGACTTGCCTCCTGTGCCCCCTATATCCATTTACTCCTCGGGCCTCCAGAGGCTCGCTCAGCTCCTCCTGCAACCCGACCCCATCAAGCGCATTCACATCCAGGAGGCTAAGCGGATACTACAGAGCCTGCTTTGGGGCCCCCGGAAAGACCTGATGGAGCAGCAGTGGGAACGGCACAGGCGAGGCGGGGGCTTTGTTGACGGGTCCCGAAACGAAGGCCTGCTCAACTGGCTGGATGTGAAACGGGCCCTGCTGATGATGAAGTTTGCCGAGCGCTCGCTGGAGCCAGAGAGGAACGCGGAGCTGGAGGACTGGCTGTGCTGTCAGTACTTTTCCACAGCTCACCCTCTGTCTCTCTGCCACACGGCCGAACTGCTCTACTCCCTAAAGTGACAGCTCATGTATGCGAGCCGTGTTAAAATCATGTGTGAACTTGTGAACGTGCGAATGAGAGTCAAAGATAATGTCCAGACACTACGCACTGAACTGTGAACCTGATAATGTTACTTCTGCGTGCAAGAGAGCCATAATTCAAACCATCTACACACACTGTGCTGGAGTTTCTTCACCAATGGCAGCCCCCATGAAGACAGGATAAGAGGACCCTGAAGAAGTAGAGATGCACCAATCAAAATTTGGGGGTTAATTTACAAAATCAGTTCATTTTAAAAGGCTAGGACCTATTGATAGGGATTTCTCTTAAGACCAGAAAATAGAAGATCAGTATTCTGCCATGAGTGTTTAGTCCTTTATATTGGGAGTAAAGGCTTCATCTCTGTGTGTGTGTGTGCGTGTGTGCGCGTGTGTGTGAGGGACAAATTGCTGCAAACCAGGTTTACTGTCATTTGAAAAAAGGGGTTACATAGTTAACATTTTCTACCAGCATTAGCATCATATATTGGTGATCACACTGCTGTTTCCATGGTTATTTATACAGAATCTAGGTCCTTAACGTTAACTCTGAGGTTGCCAAAGTTTCCAAGTGCAGCATTTTCTACAACAGGCAGAAGTTAAAAGCTTGAAAGGATAAACCACTGCAACTTTGTTGTAACTCAATTAGTGTTCCTGTTATCTGTTCTCTTGCAGCCTAGATGAAACCTTATTTTAGAAAGTTTTAACATTCTTCACATCTTTGTTTCCCCTGATTATAGTTACCACACTGATACAATAAATGGCTAACTGTGAGACGACTTCCTCAACAAATAGTGTTGTCATCATATCCTGGTAGCTTCTGTTGTGGTGTATTCACTGTTCAGGCTGGTCATTGGTCAAAGCCAATCAAGCTTTCAGCCAACTTTCTAGGAGCATCGCTACAAAAAAGTGATAAAGTACCATTACCAAAGTTTCTTATTTAACATTCTGTGTATTTAATAAATAGATGTGGAGGCACTGTGGAAGCTTATTAACTTAAAACCTGATAATGTGTCTGTCTATAACACAGTTGTTTAAACATACAGCTCATTTTTCTCCATTTACATCTAGTTTCTTCTCAAAATAAGATGTTGATTGTCAATTTGAACTTGTTGTACCTTCTCCTCCACACTTTAAGACGCAGGCACATAGTGCTGCACTGTGAAAGCAACTGGTTACTGGTTTACTGGCCAAAATGATCAAACACACCTTCTTCTGTATTGACTGACAAAGTTCTCCCAAGCTCTACTGACCTCCATCACATATTTAAACGTTCTGACATTTGTTTAGGTGCCTTTTTTTCTTTGTATATGTCCCAGTGATTCGAACCAAGTGTAAATATTTTTCATTTGTCCTTTGTGAAACTGGCCTTTCACAGAATGTTCCGGTAACAACTTTGTACAGTTATTTGTAAATGATTTTCAAAAGCAAACGTGAGCCCAAGCAGGTCTTAAAAAGCCATGAATATGAGCAGCAGGTATTATTTATGATGTGTTTTTGTTTTCCTACACAAGTCACTGGAAGTTTTTCTGAGTTTCACTGTCTTATTTTTTTTTATATACATTTCCTTTTGTGACTATTGTTGGGTGCAGAAAAAGGCTCAAATTATCTTTTTTTTTTTTCTTTTTTTTTCATCCCCAGTAAAAATGTCCAAATGAACTGTTTCGTAAACAGCCTGCATGCAGGTGTTTGCCCACGACTAATTTAGATTTCTAACAAGAAGAAACATGCTCTGAACTAATGCATAACGGATTTGATTTTCTTTTGTGTGTGTGTGTCTCTCTCTCCTATTTGCATCGCTCAATAAACTGTGCATATATTTTCCCACAGTTATATTCTGTGTTTTGACATTTTTTGTGCTCCCAAGTTAATAGATATTTTTAAAATGGGCATTGGTGTAGTATTGTCTGTGGTGCAGCCCCACCTCGTGGTGCTGAAGATTATTGCACCTGAAGAGTATTCTCATACAAACCGTGGCAATGATAATAATTTTTTTACAAACAAATCATAGCGAAATGATGATAGGTTTAGTACTTTCACAAAGGACCTTAAAATATAAGCTGAATTTCAACTTATTTATTCTGCTTATGCACAACAAAGCGTAAGCAGAGCATCACTTCAGCTGCTAGTTTAACAAGTAGGAAGAATAGATGCTTTAAAAAACAATGTGTTTATATTCAGTTTAATATCTTTCTATTGCAGCCATTTGGATAATTTAAATAAGCGCATTTTAATATATTGCTGCCAATATAATTTTGGCCAACATAATAAACGTGCCTCCAACAATGAACTATATTCTATCAGTGTTAGTAGAAAGTGACTGTGAGAAGCTAATGCAGCTGAGTTATATAAATATGTATATAATTTTGTTTTATCACAAATTAGTTTATAAAGTGAACATTTTAGTTCAGGTCCTCCTTAGAAGTATATAACATAGAAGTATATAACGGTATGTTTTACACAGACACATACAAAAAACTATGTAAAAGTTGTATATTAATGACTAAATTGTAGATATGTTCTTGAATTAATAAAAAGATGCTAAAATTTCTGAATAAAAGTTTTAAGGTGAAACAAATGTAAAAAAAAAAAACAACAAAACAAATCAAGTAGCAGCATTTTCACAGTGGAAATGTTTGCTGTTGTGAAAACCGCAGGTGCATCACCCATTAACCCTTCAACCTTTAACAGGTGGGTCGGAATCTCAATTGGAGTTTGGAGCTTCAGGCCAAAACAGAGCTCTGCCCTGTCCCCCCACCCATCCATGTGTCTCCTCTGTGCTGCCACTGACTCCCCCTCACACCGGCCCACCCCACAGCTTTCTGCTTCACATCACTCCTTCAAACCACCGGCTGCTCCTCTGTCATAGGTGGAACCATGTTGCTAGGGTGTTTTGGCCAATGGAGTGGCATTTCCAGGAACACTGCTGGTCTCCGTCTCCCTCACACACACACTCCCACCAAGTAAAGGAGTCTGTCTATCCAACTAACCCACCAGAACCCCCACCCACCCTCCTTTTGGAAGTTGTGCACCCCATTATTCCTGGTGTAAAACTTACAGCACTACAAAAAAAAGATCATTATGTTGCCAATAAAACACGGACGTGATGTCCTGGGATGCACCTGAACTTAAGGTCATGCAGCATCCAAAAGGTCAAGAAATCCTGTATAAATATTAATATGAGGTTTTCAAGGGGTTCAGTAAAAACCTGGCCTCAATCTAAATTGAGAAAATGTAGCATTACCTAAATGTAAAATTGCTTGAATAAATGTGAATAAATTTAAGCAACAGGGCTAACGTTCCTAAACAGCATTATCAAAGACCAGTTTTCAGAAACATTAAATGCTTGATGCCTTTCATATAAAGGATGGCACAGCCAGTGATGTTTAGGAAGCAGCCATTACCTTTTCCACATCATAGAGCCAGGTCACTTCCCCTCAACTCCTTTAAGGAAATAATTTCAAAACTGCATTTTATACTTTTTAATCTGAAATGTTTTTGGGCAACAAAACATGCAAAAATAGAATTAGCCTGTAAAGGGCCAAATACGTTTTCACAGCTAATCTCAATATTCCTGCTCCAGTTCAATTTTTAGGGCCGTTTCCTTGGCATATGAAAGAGTCTGCAAGTTATGGCTAAATATTTAAACAGAAAATGTGAACGTTTTATATGGCAATAAAAAGATGTCATTCTTTAATTCCTACACTTCAGTCAGATGCGATGATTTTTTTTTGTGTGTGTCTGTGTATTTGTGTAGAGACTTTTTCAATTGTCATCCACTCTGATACAGACATCAGACTCCCTCCCATGCTTGGATGACACACAGCTACAGCTTCGTTTGGATGTTTCCTCTTCCTTAAAGGAATTGTAGCTTTTCCTGTTTCCGCAGAAAAACTTGCCTACAAGCCAAATGCAGCAGAATTACACAACCTCATCAGTTAAAACATGGCCGCCTCTACCTCCAGCAGCCTTTACATCAAATACCTGCATTTCAATTACAATTTTGCTGTGGGAACAGCCTTTAATTGGATAAGAAAAAAAATTCTGCCGACCATCAAGAGCCACTCATTCCGACTGAATATTATTTCTTTCGAGCTTCATTGATTTTATTTTTTTAATATATGGTTACTTTTAAGGCCTTTTTTTTATGCATTATCTGATTTTTATTTTTTATTTTTTTTGTGGAGCAAATAAGAAGCCTTGCAATCGAGTTTTACAGGACCACCCAAAAGCATTTTGATCTTATTCTGCCACCTGGTGGATCACATTTGTCATAACATCCAAGATTTCAGATTTTGAATATAACAAAAGTTAGTTCTACAAAGTAAATAACATCCCATGAGTATTAATTTTACCAATGAACACATGAGTATTATTTTTGCTCTGAAATCTTAAAACCTGACATCATCATAAACTGCTAAACTTTATTTAGCATTAAAACATTTCAAGCACGGTATTAACATCCACCAAGTTGTCCTAAAAGTGTGAAAAAAAGACGCAATCAAGCACTTGTGGTTTTACAACATGCTCAGATCTGAAAGTTAGACTTGTTTGATCCTGAAAAAGGAGTCAGTCTCTCAATGACTTACCACCGTCATGCTAAAGCCTAAAAGGTGAAAGAAATTTACTGAGAAAAAATGCATTCAATCATGTTTGTTTACATTAAGTGTTGCAGATGACCCGTTCGTACGCAGCGTGTGGTACAGTCGATCACCAGGTCCTCGGGCAGGACGCAGGTGAGATCAGCCCAGGTAAGGGAGAGGATTGGAGAAGAGAAGCGGGATATTTGTACCCGTCACCCGTTGGGAGACGGGTACAGGAACAGGGATTTTTTGGAAGAGGGTTCCAAGAAATCCTTGGAAAGGCTTCAGGGTTAAGTTAGGGGCCACATATGGGGATGGGGAGGGCTGATTTCGAGGCTTTGTGTTCATTTCGTCTTGGGTTTGGGCTCCAGCGGTTGGCCAATATCTTTCCCACGCAGCTTTCGGCCTGACAGAAAAAAAAAAAAAAACAAGTAAGAAATGAAAAGGACAGAAAACCTAATACTGAACAGAAGACATTTTTTCATATTCATTGAACACACTGAAACTAATAATTTACAGCCAACACTTCCATTAACACAGTACGAGATTTTTCTGGATTCAGCAAGTTTATCATCATATAACAGACAACCACGCCATTTACGCATTCAGTTCTGGTCGCAATACCGATGTGACATTTCTAATGATTTCAACTAATGCTTCAACATTAAAATAAAATAAAAAAGCGTTCAGACAGCAATCTTGTCTTCCAGTAACCCATTATTAAGACTCCACATGTATTTTCTTCCTATATAATGCGTACTATGTGCAGTGTTCTCGTGTTTATGTGCGTCAAGAACCTTTCTTACCAATGACTCGCTCAATTTTTCCCATGACCTGGTTGTTGGGTATCGCCTTTCCGCTTTCGTAGTCGGCAATCACTTGAGGTTTCTCATTAATTTTCTGAGGGTAAAAACAGGTTAGAAAACAAGCTTAAACAAGTCAAAACTAAGACAATGTGTTAAACTCCTATATCTACAAGTGTATTTATCAGTGAACGCCAGTAAAACATTACAAGTCGCCACCGAAGGTCAGTACGCAAAGTGTGTATACTCACTGTGGCGAGGTCTTTCTGGGTCATTCCCTTCTCCTGTCTGCCTTGCTGAATGACCTTGCCCACCTCCAAAGGAACCCTCTCGTGGTGCAGCTCCTCTGTCTCCCTGTCCAGTTTGGCAGTATTTTTGGTCACGAGGTGCTGCTTATTCTGTCCTGCAGACCCTGGGTGACAAGGAGCGGTTTGAGGCACTTAGCGACATGCAAATGCAGCTTTTGAGTTTATCTAGAGCCGACGTTGATCAGCGAAAAGTAATGAGTTCATAAACATTATTTGAAGCCGTTAAAAAAAACTTGTCTTTTTTGTAACGAGTAGCAGATATTTACATTTTTTTGTCGTCTCAACATCCTCCCCACGTCTCTGAGCAGCAGTGATTGCCTAGAGGGAAAACAAAGGAGGAAGGGTGAACAATTAAGTCTCCAAACTAATTGCAGTTTTATTGGGGGTAAAATTGCATTATGACTACGTGTATGGTAAGCTCCATCTCCTTTTGTTTGTTACTTCCAAGCATGAGGCTAATAAATAAGTCTGCTTATCTTGGTGTATTGACGCAACAAAATGGCACCATGGTCACCAACACTGCCTCAACACAATCTGGCATTTATACCTAGTCAGCATGATCTCTCTGCTCACTCAAGACAAAAAAATATTTCCACATTAGAGAGATCAGTGTCACCTGTCATTTTGGCAGAGATGTATGCCTACAACTGTTTACAGTTTAAATGGCATTTAAATGATAATCACTGTGCATTGAAATGTATTTAGATCCACGTCACGTGATTCACATTTTGTCATATTATTACGACAAACGTTTGTGACAGACCAAGCTTAATCTAATCATACGGACACTTCCTTTTCAAACCTAGAAACAGATTTTCAACTGATTTTAAAACCAGATGTTTGATTGGTTCAGATAAATATACTAATTTAATCCGGTTGTTGTCTCCAGAACTATGACGCATATACCAATAATAACGTTTTGTGGACTGTTTAATGCGTCTTAATACTTAAAAACGAAACGGCACTGCTTATACTTTCACTTCCAAACCTCACATATGTCAAAGATTAATCTGTGTTGGCCAAGCCTGTAAGCTGTTTGGCAAAAGAAACATTTCTATCAGCAACATTAATATCTCTGAACGCCTCTGTGGATCAACATGAAACGGTCGCATCTGTTGTCTTTAAACCACACCACGCGATGCAGAAATCGGACACATAAACAAGAATAAAGCCAGTTTCCACGACAACAAACGCAGACAACTGGAGTGCGCCATCTTAATGTATCGCAAGAAAACGATTCGAAGGGAAAAAACACAAACCAAACAAACGGTTTTACGCGTATTTATACTGACCTGTTTGGACTTGGCCTGGGCAGCAGTGGGGCCCTTCTTCCTCAACACAGTCACCGTATCCCAGTCGCTTTCGGCCATGTTTTCAAGGGTTCAGTCAGTTTTTGTGATATTTGTGAGTCGTTAAAAAAGTTCAAATGCACTCAGTGTGTCTGGAAGTGAACCTTTTAAATAAGACAATGTACTAGTAGTACTTCAGCGAGTCAGCTCCTTCCAGAAATATCACCCCACGCGTTCTGCCAAACCTTTATTTATAACAGACGGTTAACAGCGACTTAACGATGGGTCAACAACAGCGCCCTCTTCTGCTTGAGCGCAGTAATGCTAAAGTATGGCAGATCATTAGAATATATAATCAAGCATTAGTCCCATATGTTTATTTAAGACATGAATGACATGTCTCTTTATATCTTTATTTTTCTTCCATTACCGTTAATGCGGCTCGTACCGCTGCGTGCCCAACCACAAAAGTGGTATCAAAACGGGCGGCTCGATGCCGAGAAGGGTATTATTAATTTTATTGGGGATCGGAGTTACGACGGCGACGTAAAAGCGAAAAACAAGCGAAATTTCCAACTGCCGGAACCTAGCGTGTAACTGACGCCAACTGCGTCCTCGCCAACTCCAAAATTATTTTTGACACCAAAATAATTTGGCGGTGCAAAAATGTTTGCCTTTATTATCTTTTCTTCTCAGGAGAGTTAACTGCCTTGTGCAGCAGGGCAGTTCATTAACATTAGCACAAACATTAGCATTTCACTGTCCCCAATTAGTGCATTAGCCTTTTTCCTAAAATAAACTTTTAGCTATTTCTCTTACTTATTCGCTATGTTTACGATACTAAATGGAGAAACTGATGTAAGGCAACATGCTAGTGATACCCCATGTGCTACTCACAGCATTCATGCTAACATTAGCATTTTGACTAATTTTACCTTATGTATTCATTTTAACATACTGAATGGTTCAAGTCCATGTAAGTCAACTAATTTTAGTTGATATTAATACTAAATTTATCACCTCCCAATTGATAAATATGGCTATGTAATTTTTGATATTTTATTCACAAATAAATGTTTGTACTTATGCCTAAAGAAAATTTTGAGCTCTATTAACTAAACAGTCGTGATTTTAGACTGTGGCAGGAAGCCGGAGCGCCCGGAGAGAAACCTGCAAACAGAAAACTACTTTTTGGATCAATCATATTAATGATTTTAATCACAAAATGTATTTTTGACATTTTCTTAAAGTACCTTTGGCCCTAGTAGCTAAAACTACTTTAAGCAATAAGCAGTTTTCTGTCTTCTCTCCATGAATACAGAAGGACCCAGGCAGGGATTCAAACCCAGGGAACGGTTTTATTCACACTTTTAGTGTGAATAAAACCGTTCTCACTGGACTCTGAATTCTGTTAGTGTGTTTTAATCTGACAAATACTTAAAAAGTAATATTTTTTATTTATTTAACATGAAGAAATTAATAGATTTGTATATGATTTAATTTTTGCATTTGTGGTTTTCCATATATGCTGTGGTATAAATGATCTTAAGACATTTATCCACTATTATTTTTTAAACACAATCCTTTGGTAAGCTAAGCTTAAGCATTGCATTTGGTAAGCGTTGCATTTGAGCTTGTCACGTTTTAAATATTTATATGAAATAAATTCACATATATATTATATATTTACAATATTTTGCAAGCAATATTTCTACATTTTACTTATTTGTCTGCTTTAATTGATGTGCATTGGCTAACTGCTGTGCATTAAGTAATGCACAGAAAGCAGTGCATTAGCATTAGCTTTTTCCCTAAAAAAAGATTTTACCTATTTTTCTTATCTATGCGCCATGTTTAGTATAGTGAATGGAGTAAGTCAATGACAGACAACATGCTAGTGATGCCCCACATGCTATTGAGAGCATTCACGCTAACATTAGCATTTTGGCTAATTTTAGCTTATGCACTAATTGTAACATACTGAATGGTGCAATTCCATGTTAGCATTTGTGCTACTTTTTAACATCAGAACGCTGGGTCCAAACCAATGGGCACACATTGGCAGGCCCCGGTTAAATTTCTACAGGAATTTGCTAGTTATTTATTATTATTATTATTTGTTGCTAAAAACTACGCTTTTACCCTCAGATGTATCCCCAAGCCATCTCTCTGCCATATCCAATCAATATCTCCAAGGCAGGGTAGTCGGTTACTCAGCTGAAACAATAGGCATTTTTGTTAGTTTTGTTTATTGTATGTTTCATGACTGTACTTTGGTTACAATGCCAGTTATAGAAACCGACGTCAAATTTCTTATTAGTACCCAAAAACTTAGTGAATTAAGTTGATTCAGATTCTTTGGTGCAGCTATAAAATCTAATGTCTTACAACATTTTTTAAACGTAAAATTCTGTTAGTACGAAACTTACCAAAAGTCATTTTATATGTGACTGGGGACTGTTTGAGCCCCACAATATTTTGTGACTGGGGTTTTAAAATATTGCTGCTCTCTTAATTATAACTTCAATATAGGATCTCATTATAATTTGAAATTTTTCAAATGAAATTGTCTATTTTTCTATTCCTCAAATTATGCAAGCTACAATAGCTGTTTACTTTCCATAATAAGTAGCTTGCATACTTACAATAGCTGTTGAAAGTAAACAGCATTGGACTTTTCCATAGTCCAATGTAATAGACCGCTAATAAGCTTTCGCTGTTGGTCTGATATCACTGTTAGACCTTTCAGGTACGATTATGTTCCAGTCAGCCTTTTTTCCATTGGCCCATTGATTATAAGGGAAAGTTGATTGCCATACCCCATGATAGTATCTTATTTAAAAGTGAACATTACATCAGAAAGTGGGAAAAAAAACCTCTACTTCTCTCATTGTCACAAAATTATTCATAACAGTATGTATATTTATTAGCTGCTTTCCGAATAAATCCAACAGAACACAATCTGAAAAACTAACTTGCTTTATTTTGTAGGATTAAACAGTAAGTATACAGCAATACTTTCAGAAATGTAATACTCTTAAAGTGGGACATTGTTAACGTACAGCTGAAGACAGCAGCAATGGAAGTGCTTGTATTAACCATATGCAGGTGCTCTTTTGGAAATTCAGGAAAGCTACTTCTAGGCACACTGCCCTGCCTGCTTCAGCACACCTGATTTCTACTGATGAGTGATTAATAGACTTTTGCTGAACTGTAATCATCCGAATCAGTCGTGTTAAAGCAGGAAAACATCTAAAGAAACGCAGTGTGCCTCAAAGACCAGGGTTGGGGAAACACCGTGCTGACCGATGACGGTAGGGCTTTTAACTTTAAATTAAAAAAAAAAAAAAAAAAAAAAAAAAAAAAAAGGGGACACTTTTTCTGAAAAAGCAGAGAGCCTAATGAAAATATTAGCTAAATCCTAATTCTACTTTTGGATTACATTGCTTCCTTGGTATGTAAAAGACTCAAGGTTCTCTTTCACCAATTACAGGACATTTCTGAGGCAGCATCGCTGTTACGCCGCATATGAACTGGGGACCAGCCGAACTCAGACAGAGCATCATCCACCTGCTGACGTCCCAGACGGAAACTTTGTCTTGAACCCCGTCTGGATGTCCACGCCCGAGGTTTTGGATTCATCTGGAAACATTGAGAGAAATTCATAAATAAAAAAAGAAAAAACACAATGCACCTGGCTGTAGATAGATCTACAAGCAAGAAGGCATTCACAATATTCAAGCTCCCAAAAAGAATGTAATAATCTGGTTTCTACCTGAACGAAAACAGCTGTGTTCATGTGAAGAGTCTCAACTCGATCAGATAAGTGATTTAACCATTCCAAGTGGTCACTGATAGACTGGCTCAAATCACTGTTGCTCTGTTTTAGGAGAGAGAAAAAAGCATCACATGGAATACAAACATGAATTTAGCTGGATCTATATATTAAAAATGAATATTCAAAGAAACGCACCCCAGACAAGTTGTCTTTCACTTCAACTGCAGCAAGACGAATGTGCTCAAGTTTGTCAATTTGTTCTTTCAGCCGATCATCAAGCTCCTGCATCATCATCAGGCCCTCGTCCGCTCTGACAGAACCCTTAGCGGCCATCCTGGATCTGGGACAAATGACTGGTTATTTACAAAGATCACAAACTGTTCTTTTTTTTATTTTTTTTTTTTATAAAATTTTGCTGCCAAGTTGTTGTATACCTAAATGGTGGGCACATTTTGCTCAGAAATACATTGGTAAACATCTGACCTTATATTTCACTCAAATCATTAACAAGTTAAAGAAGCAGCATAGCAACTCCAGAGAGTAGGCAGTTTCTTTAGTAAAATACCTTTGCCAAGAAAATTTACTTAGGCAACATTTTCATGCTATTCAGAAGGACATTTTACTATGCCGAACACTAATGACCTTGAATCTGATACTGGTGGCTACTAATGTGTCCCATCTGGATATTAAAATGATATTAAACTTAATTTAACCATGCTTCAGTTCCAAGTTCAAAATTAGAATATCACATTAGACCAATCAAAAACAGATGTTTAAAGCACAAGTAAAGTTATGGGGTGACAAACAATCTGTTAGATGAGCGTTTGATGTAAAATCGTCACCAAAACATAAGATAGTGAAGACAAACTGGTCAGTGTTGCAAAATCAATAAAGAAGTATGTATTCCCAGCCTGTTCTTAGTACTTACTTCGAAGCTATTATGGAGACTGCATCGATAGTTCATTCACAACATCTCAAGTGAGATCTCTAATTTTGAGTTTTGACCGCAGCTAAAAATGGCCATTTTTAAACCCATCGCTTTATTTGCAAGAGCAGCAAAACATCAGATACATTGGCGCGGCAGAATGTCGACAACCGCGAGGAAAATTAGTATTAAATAAAAACCAAACTACCTTTTGTTCCTGGGGTAGACACACTCAGAATGCTTGGAGGTAGATCACTAACAATACAGGGGCTGCAGAAGAATCCCCCTTTTCCGCATTCCCGAAGGAAAAACTTTCGTCGTCCCGCCTACTTGCCTCATGAACTCTTCAGAATATTTTTTTATGGAAAGTGGAGTATGTGAAAAATAGTATGAGCATGGACTACGTTATCCTAAGTATGCAATAATGAAATATCTTCGGATATATTAGAATAAAAGCTAGATTCATCTTTTTCTTGTAAACACATTTGTTTCCCCTCCTTGCAATTTTCTGTTCAACCGCGTGGTGGCAGTGTTGCACCTAAGACATGGTTTGCCAACTGGTATAAATAAATACAGAGGAAGATTCGGGGAATTAAATCCCAGTAGAGCGTGCTGTCTCTCCCATAACCTGCAACGAGAAATAGCACTTAATATTATACGATTATTTTTACAGCTGCTAAGAAACTTGTTTATTGTTTTATGAGCCTCCCAAATTCTCAGTAGTACATACGTTTCGTTTTTCGAACATAATTTCATTAAATTATACAGATGACGTAATAAAAACTTTAAATTATAGCAAAAATTGAAAATATTCCATGGAAGAAAAATGTTTGCCCCTTTTTTATTTTATCAGAAAATGTAGCAATCTTTTAATAGCTTTCTTGCTAGATTCAGGAATAAGAAGTTAAGCGGAACAGAAAATGAGCAATTATTTGCATTTTGTGCCATACTCAACACAGGACCACAAGCAGATCCTGCCATGCCTCAAGGTAGACATGTTTCAAGACTGGAGAAGCACCGATCGGGTTTTTGTTGGCCGATCCCGATTGTAGGAAAAACAACCACCATCGAAAAGCAACACTTCTTGAATTTCAAAACGATTTTAGTATTTTTTTTTTTTTGAGGCAGTATGGAACTTGTGAAGGGAATATTCAAAGCAAGTGTCGGTGAATTTACAAGAATTGAATATCAATTCTTGTTTCCCACAGGTTATAGGTGGGGGGAAAAAATATATAATAAAGGTAAAAATATATAACAATATGGAACTCTTTTTCATCATGGGTGCAGGACATTTTGCAAAATTGATTTTCATTCTTGAGAGTTAATATAATCAACAATACATTTAAGAAACGACAACTGCTTTATTTTTTCTTTCAATAAGCTATTTTTTCAAATCAAGGGAAAGTACTGACCAAATATCTGAAAAGATAGCGATAAAATGTTGAATGAGATGCAGTGGTCCTCTGACAAAGAAAAAAAGAACAATGTATCACTTAAGTACAAAAAAGTCAGGGCAGCATCTTTAAGATACAATGAAGAAAAAGGTGAATTTTTGCAGGTATCTATGAAAACACTCCAAGTCCAACAGATCCAAAGGAAAGCAGTTCATGTTAAGAACAGTTACTTGCTGAACATCAAATCCTTTATCATGCCACAATGGTTAAAATAAAACGTGAGTTTTGGCCTGTACCCCAATTAATAAAGCATGACTGTACAGTTAAGTTTGCATTTACATAAAAACCAGTGAAACATTGTAGTAAAGATAAAACATTTTGTAGTGTCATGGAGCATGATAATAACATCTAACTAGTGATCACATTGGTACAGAGTTCCAAAGTGCCGATCCTCACCTAAAAAAAATTATACTTTTGAAATCCACTGGAACAGCCGAGCTCACACATAAAACATTAAAAGAAGCAAAACACAAAGACTTTACTTTCCTGCTTGATGCCCCTTGTAGCAAGTTTAAAAATAAAGGAAAGAGAAGCAGTCTAAATGCCCCCCCCCTGATTGTGATTACAGTTAGGTGAAGTTTATTTTATGTTTTTTTTTTTTTTTTTATTGCTAGAGCCACTTCAGAGACCAGATGCCAATTAATTGAACTGCTTCTTCACAATTCCCTGCTGGGCTGTTCAACAGAATCTCAATTCTAGTTTAAGAAATATTTCCCAGAAGGAAAGTTCAGCTAATCCCAAGCCAGAGGGATGTAGAGAAAAGAATAATTTCACGTAGACAAGCGAGTTCATTATAACCAAAGCAAAGCAACAGGGAAGTTATTTCACTGAGCTATGGTAGAGTTTCTTTGAGTCCTCCCATCCCTTTCTGAAAAATACTGTTGCCCGCCTAGATGTTGACAGATGAGTCCTGCAATATCACACACGGTCAGCTCATCACATGCACACGCCGTTAATGTCAGTGACGTTTCCATGGAAGAAATATGATTTTGTCAAAAGTCCGACCTTTTCCTTTAATTTCACAAATAGAGCAGAGTGAGCAACAGAATGTAAAAACCAAAGAACAGTTTTATGAAAAGAAGGGTTTCTTTCTACTAACCTAAGCAGTTCTGACAGCTTTATGGAGTTTGTTATGTACCTCCATAGATGCAATTCTGGGATGATGCAAAATGTTGACATGCAAGGAATATTTTTTTTTTTAAATAATGAATTAATAAAACAAGTCTTTCACAGGTGGCTTGAACAGGTGGTCATGAAGGTAACCTTTATTTACTAGCAAACTCTGAAAGGAAATGACAAAAAAAAAAAAAAAAAAAAAAAAAAGTGCCCCGCTGCATTTCAAAGTTGTTAAATAGGAAGTAACAGACTTTGCTTCTTACAGTAGGTTATGTTATCAAGTGTCCGGTCTGTTCTGGAGGGCTACAGTTCATATACAGGAAGCAAATACAGTTTGGCAAAACAGCATGAAAAGTGAACCATCTGAGTTAGCCATCTTTCTTTTTCCACACTTACCAAGAAAAAACACAAAACAAGTATATATATATTTTTTTTTTCCCCAAACCAATCTCTCCTTAAAAGGGTCTAATAATAAGTTAAAGTGGACCTTGGAGAGATCAGCTTAAAAGATGGTCTGTGTGTATGTATAATATATATTCATATTTATATATATCTCTATAATTGGTGTGAAATAATAGTGTCCAGTTCTGGAAGTCCATGGTTAAATCACTGTAACTGCATGTTTACCCCCCCCCCCCCCATGCTTCAGAGCCGTGGGATAATGAGGGTGTTTCAAAGGCTCGCACGTTTCGTCGAGGATCTTTGAGCTGGCAGGCTTGGCGGTGATGAGGATCTTCAAGGTCCATTGTTATGCCTTGCCCTCTTCTACTTTGACAGCCTGGGGTTTAATGGCTCCAGTGCGTGCTGGTTTGGCTTGACCCGTGGAGGGTAAGGGCTCTTGGAGTTTGCTGGTCATGCCCCCTGGTGGTGATTTGCCCTCCCCCACCGCATTGCGCACTTCTCGCAATGCTTTGCTCTACACAAGAAAAAAAAAAGAAAAAAGAAAAAAAAAAATCACAGTGATGTAACCTCTCCTCCTAATATAATTAATAGTCAATAGCACAATGTCTCCTAAATGTAAAGGCTGCTTTATGTAAAGTGAATGTATAATTTAACACATCTGGAGTTAAATGAGTTCTTCACCATCAAACTGAGTTAAACAGAGCTTATGTTCAATATGAAATGATCCTATAGAAAAAAATATATATTTTTGTGAAATGGTGCGAGTCCATGTTTAAAGGTGTCCAAAAATATATGAAGTCAGTCATAAATGATAACAGATGTAGTTTATCTGACTTAATTATCCAAACTGGATGATTTTCTCATTAATTTAATTATTAATGCATTAAATGGTCAAATTATACAGACCTTGGAAGCATATAAAAAACATCCTAAATGTTATTTAAATTTCCCAAAAGGAAATCAAGAGCTATCCAACACCAGAATCATATAACAGAAATAGCACAAACATGTTAAAAACCAGGAACTCAAACACAAAAAACACCAGTGCTTCCCTACTGACAAAATAAATCTACGATTTTGTTTAGTCAATCACACAAATGAATTGTTCAGAAATTCTTCACCACAAACCTAAAGTGAATCAAGGAGGTTTAATCAAAAGCACGACATTTCATCAAATCTTAATCATGCACAAGCATTCCTTACAGCAGATTATTTAAAAAAAATGATTAGCTAGTAGCATTTAATTAAAATTAAGAATTGTTTCTTACAAAGGGAGAAAGAGTTAAAAATTGAGCACTATCATATTAACTTAAATACAGACACTAACTACTTACTAGTATTAATATGAACACAAGAAAATTATATCATGCTACTAAGAACTGGTCATTACTTCAGATCAAAAGGAAGAAAAATACAAAAAGCATTGAGAATAGAGAAAAAGAAAATGAATTAAAATAAATTACCTATATTTATAGTGGGTGGCTCACCTTCATGCCATCCTCTGGCCCCTTGACTATGGGCTCAGGGACTGAAGGAGGGGTGGAATGGGAGGGGTCGCGGCCAGGGTTAGGGTAAGGGGGGGAGCGGATGATGACGGGCTTGTTGACCTGCATGACAGGTCTCTGAATGGGACTGGGGAAAGGGCCGGTGGTGGGGGGCCGCATGTGCATGACCATGCTGCCTTGAGCAGGCGAAACCTGGTAATTATGAAAGAATGAGGGCAGGGGAAAAACAGATTAGCGGTGGGAAATAAAAAGCATATATTTACCATTTCATTAGAGAATTGCATACTCCATAATCAGATATATCTATTCTGCATATACTTTCTCTATTTTAAATACAGAAACTAACCTTTAGGATAGCCGAAGTTTAAAAATATATGGACACAAAAGCATCTAAACAATAACATAAAAAAAAATAATAAAATACACACCTGCTGAGTAAAAAGCGTAGGCAGAGGACCGACAGGCCCACCAGGACCGGAAGGCTTTCCACTGGGGCTCGCAGATCCAGGCCTGACAAGGACAGATGCTTATTAAGAGCAATACGACGCAATAAATATGCATTCTTACTGCTATCACAATACACAATTCAGTTCAATAACAATAATAATAAAAAAAACAACAACTTCTAATCACCTGTAGGAACCTCCAGATAAACCTGGGGAATGATTGGGCTTCTCAGAGAACTGGAATCCTTTCATTTCCATCTGTGAGCCCTGATGAAAACAACACAACAATAAAAACGATTAAAAGGCGATTAAAAAAAAAAAAAAAAGAACAGAAGGATGCAAAACAAGAATCAAGAAAGACTCGCCTCTCTGCTTCCTGTCATGACTGCAGCCTGGGAGCCTGGTGGCAGCATCCGGCGTGGCCCTCCCACCGACAGGTTCTGTCCCTGTTGCAACTGGATGGACTGGGGAAGGATGAGGTGCTGCTGAGCTGAACCGTAACGCAGCTGCGAGCCAGGAAGGGGCATCGTCACCTGGTGACATAAAGCAATGCGCCATTTCATTAGCAACAAAGCAATGTTTAACACGTCTTTAAAATAAAGCTGCAGCACCTTGTACATGCTTTCAACTTACAATCACAAAACGCAATGGATTTTATACGACACAAGAAGTGCATAATGATAAAATGGAAGGAAAATTTGAATTATTAAGATGTTGGTGTGCACTTGTATTTCTGACATCATAAGTAAATTCAATTGTGTTTTTTAGTCCTTGTGATGTTTGTTCACTAATGTTCTCCAACACACCTAATACTTCATACACTTTTCCCCACAGTAAAATTCAAGCATTTTCAAGGTAAGTTTTCAAACTTTTCCAGCACCACATCTTGGAGTCAAAAACAATGCAAATGAACTAATGTAGACAACTTCAATTCCGGATTTTGTGCCATCATTTATTACTGTTATTAACAACATCTTGTGATAGAATTGTACAGCAGGGACAATGTCAACTAAAATTTAATGTTTTGAAATGTCTCCTACACACCTTACACATGATTGGTCTAAAAAAAGTTACAAAAAAAATATTCACCAGGTTTTCTGCATTTAGCAAATACAAATAATTTTGGTAATTCCAACTGACCTAAAACACAAATTTGGCCTGATTTAACCTCAGATAGCAAACGTTATATTGCATTTTTTTTCTTTTCAAAATTGCATAGTCTGAATATCAAGCACTTTCAAGGACTTTTTACAGAAAGCAAGTATTTTCTAAACCTTGAAAGATTCAAGAATTTTCAAAGATTTCAAGCACTTGTATGAACAATGCATAACAACCTCTCTAATTATACTGAGATTAAATAAAACATAGGTGAGCAATTTTTACTATCTAATGATCTGAAGGCAAATGGTTACATTTTATTTAGTAGTGTCAGAATAAAAGTAGGTGAATACAAATCCAGGTTGCATCAAAATCTTAAATTCATCAAAAGCATATCTGTTGGCTAAGGTGTTGCCAAACTGAGTTCACCTGGATGAGTTGGGAGTCCATCAGTTGTGAGGAACCCATACCAGGCCCTTGGTTCATCTGACTGTCGTAAACAAGCTGCTGGTTGCCGTTCATAGGCTGGTAGTGTGAGCCCGACTGGGATTTCACCATGTCTGACGGCTGCATGCCAGGAAAAGCAGAGTAAGGACCCTTAAGGGGGGCCCCACCAGACAGCACCATGGGGTTGGGCTGCGACAGGTTGGGGTGCATGTAAACCTGGGACCTGAAAAGAGGAAGGAAGATGACCATCATCAAACTGGACTGTAAACTAGCATGGCATACCAGAGAGAAGGTTATGATAAATGAATGACTGGTGGTCAATGAAACGCTTCAGCTTCCAATACCTGAAGGGGGGAATGGAGTTAAACATCTCTTGCGACTGAGAGACAGGCAGACCTCCACGAAGCCCCAGCTGAGCCTGAGCCTGAAGAGATGTGTGCAAAGAGATGGGAATCTGCTGAGCTGCTGCGGCCTGAATGGGTGAGAAAGTGCAACATTACAGCAGTGTGTTGACGCACAGGTGTGTGTGGGTTTGTTTTGTATTTTTTTTACCTGTGGATAGGTCTGCTGCTGGGTCATGGTGGGAGGAACGAGGCGTGGCTGGCTCGGAAACACATGACCGTCCATATACAACGGAGGAATAGGATTACCTACATTAAGGTTAGGAAGCACACAGTTCTGAGTTCAGTTCTGACTGAGCCACTGGGGAATAATTAAACTTATAAAAATCATACCTTGCATGGACATGGAAGGTGCCACTGACGCAACAGGCATTGGAGGCATGGAAACCCCAAAAGAGCTGTAGCTGACTCCAGTGGATGACCCAGCACTGCAGGGAGGCTGAGCGCCTGAAGCACTACCACCGGGGGAGCCCTGCTCCGGGAGAGACTGCGAATTCTCCCAGGCTTTACGTGCCGACTCCATCTGCGGAGAAAAGAAACAAAGTAGAATTTCACATATAATAAGCTTTTGCTTTTCTATAATCCAACAAACCTACATGGCAGAAACGGTACTGCAGAAACAGACTGATTTTTGTAATCAATTATTCTGTGTGATATTATACTGATTAATCAGATAAATAAATTGTCACATTCTGCAGATTTTGTATTTAACCACTTCATATTGTCGTATTCAAAATAGAGAAAAATAAAAGGATGCAAATAAACAAATTATCCCTTTGTTAAATAAGAAAATACATATTTTATTGTCTAAAATGAAACAACACAGCATTCCTTCAGAGTAGGCTTGATCATTCGCAGCAAAAATACTGTCAACATTGGTAGAGAATTACTGCTCTGAGTATGTTGTTCCTACAGAAAAGAGCTTTTCTGAGTGTGTATACTCCAGTTAATTAATCAGTTAAAAAATTTATTATTTCAATAATCGATTCATAACAATTATTCCAATGAGCTGCTTCAGCCCCACAAAATATACATATTGCTTTGTCTTTACACTAATCAAATTCGAATACCTTGAGAGTGAGGTCAGCAGTGGGGAAGATGGTATTGAGGCTGATGCCAGGCTGCAGGTGGTTGGAACGCAGCATTGGGATGCTCTGATTTAGAGATGTCTGTTTTGGAAAAGTTTAGATTTAATTAATTTGCACCTTCATAAACACACGCCTACACACGCCCACACACACACACACAAAAAAATCACAGTTCCACATTTTATTTTTCCTGAATTTCTCACTTTTTGATATGTAATGTGTCACATTACTCACATCAGTGCTAAGCGTATCCTGAAGCTTGCTGACAGGATTGGAGACGGGTACTGGGGTAGAACCAGGCGGCAGGCTGAAATCAGAGTCTTTGGCACTGACTCCGAACTCAATTGGAGGCACAGGAAGTACACTGTCCACATGGAGATCCACACCGTTGACTGGTGTTATCGGGCCACCTTCTAGTCTGTCCACGCCTTCTGACCCCTTGCGGTTCTTCAGGGAACGTTCATTCCCGATGGGTCCTGGTTTGTGCTGTTCTTTACTCTGTTCTGGACCAGCATCGGAATCCTGGTGGAGGAGGTGATGTTATATATACATTTCTTTGAGTGAGGTTTATCCTAAAAATGATCTATTAGTTGATAATCAGCCACAAACACCAGAAACAACTAATTAGCATTCTAATAACTGTATTCAAGAGCAGAAAACACAGAGTTGCATGCATGCTACCTCAGAGTTGGGTTCACTCCCAGTGTACGACACCTGTTTAGTCCATGAGTCGCCCCCTGAAGACTGCACAGAGAGAGCTACAAAAGAAACAGGAACACAGGAAAATACTGGTGACGAAACGCAATCACATTTTAACATTGTTTTTGTCTCCTCGTTCAATATAATATTTGCCAGTCAAATGAAAATAGGAATGTCATTATAATGGCAAACAAACAAATATTACCTGAACTGTTGGTCTCCCAGATTTCCGTTCCTAGATTGTTCGGTGAAGAAATTGCTTCCTCCGTTTGCTCGAGGCTCATGCTTCCCTGCTTCTTGACGAAACGTGGCGGTATCTTGGAAGAGGCCGTTCTGTTCTTGACCTGCACCTAACAAAAAAAAAAAAAAAAAAAAAAGAAACAGAGGAAATTGTTTTAAGCTAGACAATATGCTGCATTTCAGCATAATAACTATTGCAGCCAAACTGATTTATTCTGCTTGTTTAACTTTTCACAGACCTCTCTTATAGGCACAAATAAGCCAGACAATTTTTCAGAAGCTAGAATGCAGAAAATAATGCTTGAGGTGATTACGAAAAAGCCTAATAGACTTTGTCTTTCCAGCAGAAACCTGTCAGGATGAGCAGTAAAGTATGCAAGTGTGGGCATTACAGTTGGGTTGTGGAAAATATCCTACATAGAGGAGTTTTCTGTGTGTATTCTGGACTAAATCAGAGTGAATTTTAGATTTGTGGGCAATTTAGGGTTCAGTAACTACGAGTGTTATTTACAGCTGGATCAATGGTTCGGGTCAATTATTCATAATATATATCTGATAATGAATTCTGACAGCTGCCTACAACAACGCAGAGATTGCAAAAGAACAACATGTAAAATGCCTTTCTACAAACTTAACTTTTATATTACCTTACTTTAATAATTTCTTAGGGAATTGTTAGAAAATGCTAAAGTTCTTCTATGTTGAGCGTGAATTACCATGTATATTAATAGTAATTCAAGCTGTAGAAACAGCAGTCTGTTTTCCACAGAGACACTTTAATCTCTGACTTTGAAAAATACTTAAGAGAAGATGAAACTAATATGATGGTTTACAACACCGTGGGAGCTTTTAACGATTCTGGAGCAATCATCTGTGACAGGTGAGGGCATCTACTCCAGAGAGAATACATCCATCTACATTAACATATTTTCAGGGTTTTTATTTATTTATTTTTTAAATATTTGTGTGGCCCACAAGTGCTTTCAACTTGATCTTAGTCCTCGTGGTAGAATGTTTTCACACAGATAAATAACCTTTCCCACACTGATTGGACTGTACATTGATGGAAAATTTACTTCTAAAACATTGTAGCCTAAATCACCAAAATATTTATTAACCGGTGACCATTTTCTCTTAAAAAAACAAAAACAAACAAAAACTGTAATGTATTGCCTCCAACCATTTTTCTTAGCATATGTTTAACTTACAGAAGGTC
This sequence comes from Girardinus metallicus, assembly GCA_903067095.1. Lineage (NCBI taxonomy): Eukaryota > Metazoa > Chordata > Actinopteri > Cyprinodontiformes > Poeciliidae > Girardinus > Girardinus metallicus. The sequence continues at coordinate 38,816 of CAEGAE010080022.1, read as the reverse complement.
CCTGTTCTTTTCTCCGCCTCTCATCCTCCTGAGGTCGTCGTTGCTTTTTTGACAAGGCATCCTGATATCCATCTGGGTCCACGTTTTGTCCCACTGCATCAGCATCAACTACTAAAAGAAAGGAGGTTGGCAGTCAATGCAAAGTTATCTGAGGACAAGAAACTACTTCTGTTCATTAACACCTATGTTTTCTGTATGTAAGAAACAAAGCAAAAGTGGACCATGGATCTGACCTAAAGCACAGCTTTAATAAGCGTTGCTTTATTTCAATCAACAGAAGACAAAAAAAAAACTCACTGGGGTAGCTGCTGAGTTCATATTGCGTGAGTGGTTCAACAATGTCCGTCTTGACCGATCCAGGTTTCATTTCTTTGTCTAATTTCTTCCCTGTAAGCTCACTGGGCTCCCTGTCTTCTGTTGGGTGTTCTAAGCTATAGACTGAAACAGTCTCTTCTGGGCTCCTGGTGATGTATAAACAGAGGCAATAAAGAAGTATTTTAACTGATGCCAGTGACAATCAAAAATGTAAAAGCATTACATAAACCCAAAGAAATATGGCATAACTAGAATTCGCCTCACCTCTTGCAAGACGTCCCTCCGTTCTGCCAACTGTCACTCCTGTTAGACGAGGAAGAGGAGGAATTTTCAGATGTGCGTACCATCTTGCTTGCCTCTAGAAGAGAAGGCTCTCCTTTTCTGTTCTGTCGCTCGACCAGCGGTCTCTGACTAGAGAAGCTTCTCTTTGAAAGCTCCCTCTTCTCACCAGAGCCGGGTTCACTGTGACCAGAATCTGAAGGAATGTCAACATGTCCCTGCACAGCTAGATTCCCGCTGCCACCTTGCTTCCCTCTCCAGTCACCAAAGTCGCTGTTGTCTGATCCTGTCTCCCATTCTTCAGTCTGACCATGTTGACTGGAGCGTCCTGAGAAGTGACCACCGGGCCAGTGGTCTTCTCCGCTGCCTTTGGAGCGAGTAGGCCAGGGATCCGCAAAGTCTCCATTAACGTACTCATCGCTTGTCCACTGATTTGAACCGGGTTCCCGTTCTTGTCGTAAGCGTCGGAAACGGGGAGGTTTGTCTTGACGCGGGGGACGCCGCCGTCTCAGCATCTGTCTGTCAGGGTTGTCGTTCTCAAAGTAGTATTCTCCTTCACGGTCCTCACCACCATTTTCTGTGAAAGAGCCTGAAATTTTCGGAGTGTACTTGAGAGCATCGCGTTCCACTGGAGGTCTGCGGGAATAAGCGACCTCAGCTCCAGGAGCGTAACCATTCTCTTGCATCGAGTTACTGTTGCTGTTGAACTGGGGTCCCCGGCCCCTCCAGGAAGAAATGTCCCTCGGCCCTCCAAAGGTTCGATTGTAACTGTTGGTTGTATTCAGTCTGGGGGGCAGAACACGACCTCCAAAGCCCCTCATCCTTGTCTTTTCTCTGTTATCTGAAGCTGCCTGGTCATCAGTGTACACCTTGTTGGACCTCCAAGAGTCTCTATCGGCCTTACGAACCTCACCGGACTCTGTGTAACCTTCTCTGTTTTCCGCTTCCTTCTGGCGCCGCCTCTTGGGAAGTTCTTCATACTCCGATGCTTCGCTCAAGGTCTCACTGACATTTCTTCTGCGAGGTTTGCCTCGCTGAAACTCGTCAACCTTCAAGAGGTCTCTGGGTGGTCCTCGACCTCTAGCAGGTCTCGGAGCACCACCACTGTTGTTGTTATACGCTCCTCTGAGGTTATCGCCACCTCGGCCACCACGGGTTCCACCTCTGGAGCTAAATTCCCTGAAGCCTCGACTGCGACCTCTACCTCCTCCTCTGACGGAACTAAACGCTTGTTCTTCATCAATGAATATCCAGTTATTGCGCCGGGGGGCCTGAGGATCTCGATTATTTTCCTGGCCCTCTCTAAGTAACTGGCTCCTGCCACTGCCCAGGTGGGTTTCCTTAGGGAAGTCATCACTGTGGGTGCTAAGAGGCCGGTCTGTTTTGCTAAGAGCTGGTGACTGCCTCAGCCTCTCCTCAGGTTGTTTCTCAACAACAGGTGATACTGGACGTCTGTTACTGGCAGGCTGGTTATCTTTCTTCAAATCATAAACATTAGTGAGAATTTCCTTCTCCAGACGATAGGGGACAGGCTTCTCTTCAGGTTCGGGTTTAGGCTTTTCATTTTCCTTGTCTTCCAATTTGAGAGCCTTCAGGACTGGCTTCTTGATGGGCCCAGTTCTACGAATCAATGTCCGACCACTAGTCTCAGATGTCTGGTTGACACTATTGCTAGAACTAGCTTCGGGCCACTGGCTTGGGGAACTGAGGCCTCCTCCATCTCTTTTCCAGTTGTCCTTGGACCCATCTAAGGTATCATAAGAGTCAAGAGCATCTTTCAGGTGTTTGTCTCTTGGGTCCTGCTTTGTGCCTTCACTCTTCTGGCAGAGGTTCTGAGCGGTGGTGAGAAGGCCGGTGTCATGGTGTTTGCGTTCTTTATCAGAGTCTCGGCTATAGTAAGCATTATGGGGATGATCATCACTATTATGCGTCAAGTTCTGATTGGTCCCATCTTCAAAAGAGTCCCGCTGTGAAGGGGCAATATGACCTCTATAAAAAAAAAAAAAAAAAAAGGAACAAAAGCAAGCAAAATCAATAATCACTTTTTTCTTTTTAATTAGAAACAAGGATCTCGCTGTGATTTTGTTATTTAGTTTTCCAGATTCAAATAGTCATTATTGTCAATCCTTTGTAGTCCATTTTTGAAGGAGTGAGGGAGGATTTGATGCATGGCCCAACAGACTGACAGCTGGTAAAGAAAGATTTTTTTCACACAGTATTTTGCTTTTTAATAGTTCTATAACCTGAAAATACTTAAATCTAATCCATTTCAGAACTGTGTAGGAGTCTTCTTTCAAACTTTGTATTTATTTAACCCCGATTAAACATAGAAAACCAGTTATTTCTACCTTGACAGTTTTCTAGAAATGGCACGGTCCTCACATATTAATTTAAGCATTTTATGATTTACAGGATTTTTTTTTTTTTTTTAAACACATCAACTAACCTTTCCCCTGACAGATCACTATCAGAAGTTTCATGCTGTCTCTGATAGGGTGGAGTGAAGCTGCGTAGAGGGTAGCCATCTTGATTCCAAACTGGGTAAGGCTCAGTAGACGGGGCCCGTCTCTCTTGGTGTAGGTTGGAATGGCATCCCTCATCAGAGCTAGGACTGTTCAGGTGGTCTTGATGCACAATGGGTTTTACCATTCCTGACATAGCAATGAAAAAGTTTAAAATACATTTGTAGTACAGTTGCAATATATCAACTTCAATTGCCTGTGAGGTTCTTCTAAAGTTCAGTGTCTAATAGCTAATTTTACGACATTGCTAATCCATCACATGACATAGACTTTTAAACCACTTTATTTGTTTACCTGGAGACTGAATAGAACCAGGGTAGTAGTCCGCCGGAGAGCGACCTTGTGTCATGCGTGGATCCATGAAAGGTGGCATCATCATCCAGCGGGGATCGAACCCGAGCACATGTGGGGGATAATAGCCCCGCTGGCTATGGCTTGAGCTTGAAGGATGACTGGACTGCTGCCAGTGCTGCATTTTGGGGGCTTGTTCCTACAAAGTGTGCAGAACACACCAAAAGTTGAGAAATGTTCCAAGCATTAAAGCTTTTCAAAGTCTGATGAATTTTCTGCCAAAATAAGACTCTTCTTGAAAAGAAAACATTTTATTATTCAATGGAGATAAATCTGGTTCGGACCTGCTGCTGGTGGTGCTGTAGCTGCTTTTGAAAGCGGGGTGGAACTGGTTTGGAGGCTTGGCGTCCACTGTAGTCGTCTGAAGGGGAGGAAGGTTCCGGGCCATCATCATCACTGCTACGATGGTGCTCTTCGCGATAGCTATGGCCAAAGGAATTGACTGGCAGACACTCGCATCCTTCTGCAGATTATCAAATAACAAAAGACAATCCTCAACACCTGGTAACCTTTCATGATTTTTTTTTTTTTATTTGGATTTTTTTGTTTGTTCCACCTTTTGTGCTATACTGCCAGTTTTCATTATGGCCTTTACTGTGTTCCCGGTTAGGAGAAAGTGGGGCTTCTTTCCCCTCTGCCTCCTTTGGAATATCTTCCGTCTTTGACGCAGGTCTTTCAGACTTCCCAAACTTCTCGTCTAACTTTTTGAGTTTCTCAGCACAGGCAGCTAGTCGCTCTTCCCGAGCACGCCTCTCCTCCTCCTCTCGCCGTCTCCGGGCTCTCTCAACAGCCTCGGATACTTCAGGGGACACGTATTTTGCCCTGGCTGGTGCTTGACTCTGAGACCGCTGGTGATCGTCTGAGTCAGTTGGTGGTTCGCTGTGGTTTTTCTGCAGGGCAAAAACAGTTGAAAGCAGATAATTCGGGCTTCCTTGGTTGAATTGTCTACATTTGACAAATTCCTCAAGTGTATACAAAACTGGTTATGATTAAATGATAAACGTTCTTCTTTTTAATTCTGCGTTTTTGAAATTACTGTACTCAGCAGGTAACCAAACATCATCTCTTATTTCACAATTATAGCTAACATTTTACTTTTTCCTTAAGCTTTATAGAGCCCCATTATTCAGTCATTAGAAAGGAACTAATAGAATTTTTTTTTTTAAATAAGATCACACAGAATGAGTCTCAAAGGAGTTACATCAAAGTAGGGGAAATTCTGTACTGTGAGTAGTTACCTGACTGTCACTAGAGAGATATCTGCTGATGGGTTTCCTATGGGACTCATGGTGATGATGTTGGGAAGAATAATTGTCATCTGCGCCCTCCTGAGAGTAAGGTGCTTCTCCTGAACTAAGAGAGGACTGGCAGTCTCGCTGGTTCTCTTTCTCTCTCTCCCACTCAGCCCTAAGATGCAAATGTTTAACCAAAAACTTATGAATAAGGCTGTGGCTACACATCAGAGCAATACTAAGCAATTGAGCAAGAGCTCATACCACATTTTATTTTTATCACTACAAGAGTGTTCTTCTTCATCATCACTGAACTTGAGCTTCTCGCTGTAGTCAACTTCTTCATGAAGACCTGAAGGGAAAAGTAAAACCAGGAAAAAAAAGCAACAATGTCAGATAATTCATGATACATTAATGATTTTAATTTATATCGAGTATAAATTATTTAAAACAAGAGCATCTAAACTAATGGCTATAAAAAAAAACCCCAAATAAAACAAAGTAAAGAAAGACATAAAATTCACAAAACTGCTGACTGTTGTTTAAACCAATAACATTTTGCCTTTACAATGTACAAGGCAACATCACATAATTCAGAGTATTAAACAGTCCCTTCACAATATTCCATCTTAAAATGGCTATCAAGTTCACTACAAGTTTAACAATAATTCAAACAGGTAAAGGAATTAGTTAAAAGTTAAACAACATCAAAATTAAAGCTTAACAAATGTTACATGTGATGATGCGTGTCCACAATACAGTCTGAACTGAGGAGGTCTCAGACTTCAGAACAAATTAAAATGTTATATTCAAAGGTGGTTGTAACAATCACAGTAAATAAAAAGAATGTTCAAACTTAAACAGAAATTCGCTTCTTTTTTGTTTTTTACAGTTCGACATTAAATCAGATTAAGCATTTCCTCCTTTGTGTCTATTAAGACTACAAAACATATTTTTGGGTAAATCCTAGAATAAAAATCTTATGACCTAAAACAGAAAAAGATTGGTCTGAATTAATGTCAAGCAGTTAGAATAAAGGAGAGGATGATTTTATTCAGTGTATCCAACTTTTAGTTTTGTCTAGATGATTGCTCTTAATGCAGGATAAGACCAACGAGTGGTTTTTAGGATACAAGACATTACAAATCATAAACAAGAATCTATTTCACAGAGAGGATAATTACACCTCCAATAATAGGAAAAACAACGCCATTATATTAGTAGAAGAAATACTGACCGGCCCATCCGTCCTCACAATCATTGTCGAGGTCATCCAGATCCTTCAGGTCCTCTGGGTTAATAATGGCTGGACGCGCTGGTTTGTCGCTGGGCCTGCGGATGGGCTGAGAAGAGAGACGAGGTGGAGCACGGACAAAGCGGTTCTCTCTTCTTAAGTCGCCGCTGTAATCACAGATTGAAAAAGAATGTAATTAACAACAGCTCAGCTAGTTGAAAGAAATAATCTTTAGAGTTTACATATTGTACTTACTTGACAAGTTCAGGTTTGGCATAGCTTGGTCTAAAAGTGGGTTTGCTGTCAAATCGTGCTGGGGTTGCTGCGGTGGTAGTAACATTGTCAGCAGTTGGCGTTTCACGAGTCTCTTTAGCGCACATCTGAAAATGTCAAATTGAATATATTGCGTCAGCTGTAAACTCACAAGTTCCTTGTGAGTCTGTCCAAGAAGGCCTAGAGAGTCGAGGACAAAAAAGTACTTACAAATGCAGGCAACATGTCGTGGTAGACAGCGGTTGAATTGTGATGAAGCTGATACTGGAGGGCAGTAGGGACGGCTGGTCTGCGGACTGGCTGGGCAGGTCTGAGGGAGGGCTCCTTGGGGTCGAGGCTCGGTGATTGAGCGGTCACTGCGGTAGCAGAGGTGGTGCCGGTGGCAGAGGAAGGGTGCGATGAGGCCGGCGGAGAGCCAGTCTCACCCAGGGCAGTGGTCTTACCCTCAGGATCTGCTGGCAGGCTGAGGGTAAGGGAGGAGGGCTGAAGGTTCCTGCCACCACCTTCCCTCCAACTCGTCACATCTTCAAAGCAAGATAAAACCAGACAGGTTTTTAGGTAGTCACTTCACCCTCAAAGTCAAAAATAACATGATGTTTCTGATGTGACTCTTTAGGATAATCCTGTAACATACAGTCATGTGATAAAATTAAATATTCAAATTATTTCTGAAATGTTCACATATCGATGTCTAACCTTTTATTTGTGGAAAAAGCTGTCATTTATTTATAGGTAAACAAAAAATTACCTTGTTGTCCTTACACAGAAGATAAAAAAACAGATGTGCATTTTATTACATATTACACCCAACCGCCTTTATAATTAGCATTTGGATGTCCAAAGCCTGCTGTAGGAAACATTTTAGGGTTATTGGAAACTTATTTTAGGACCTTGTAGTTTGTTTGGACTGTCAGATATGGGAATGTTGGTGAATGAATGTTCTCCACTCTCCAAGTGTTGGAAAGGTGAGTTCAAAATTAAAACCTCCTTAGACTCATGAGCTTCTACATTAAGCTTTAGAGTTCATGTAGAAGCAGTCTTCAGAAAGAAGCCGCTGTACATCAAGTTGAAATAATAGTCTGATCAAGATCTTTTCTTTCTGTAGGTCTAACATCTTTGTTTAAGTGATGCTATTTTAGGAGAAATGTCCTTGCTTACCAAGATATATTTTTTCTATAGGGTTTTTGAAAGGGTTTATTGGTTCAATCTAAATCCATTTTGTTCTAATAATAAGTTATATAATTCTGCTAAAGTGAACTTTAGCAGAATTATATGGGCTCATAAACTCCATCTGGGGCTTTATGAGCACAAGATGGAGTTTTAAATGCTGTTCTTAGAGGGTCTACAGGCAAAAATGTCCAAAGTTTTGAAAACTTTGCTTTCCTCAATACATGAGCTTGTTTAGGGTCTGTAAATATGAGCTAAACCTACTCTGAGGGCGGAGGCTTGGTCCGGGCCCATACGACGGATCGAAGCCGCTTCTTTCCTTGCCAACTCTGTCCTGTTCTCCAGCTGCCTTGAGGGTGGGAAATTCCTCGTGAGAGAAGGGCTGAAGTCGGTTTAAGGCCCTTGAACCTGAAGTTATCCAAAAGAACATGTGTTAACACAACTCAGCTTTATAGATTTCATGGAGGAATGTTTAACAGGAAATGTGACATAACTCTTTAACTACAGACTGTTCTTCACACCAGAATTAAATTAAGCACGTCACTTTAAGTTACATATATGACCAAGTCAAATTACACTGCTCACCATCTTGCTCTACTGCCTTTCCATTTAGCTGGGCCCATTGCTTTGGTCCACCTGTGTTTGTGTTCTGTGAAAAAGAATGAAATTAAGCTTTTGGCCCAAGTGTTGATGACTTTGGAAGCAAATACAGAAAATCCTTGAGTCTAAACATCAACTTCTTCTATATTGCATCTCATTTTTCCCCAAGAAGTAGGAGCTTGAAAATGACATTATGGCTACGTTTTACAGGAATTTTACGAGGAGGATTGTTGAAATTACAGTTAATGAAGATATTCCAGTTGATTATTCTGATATTAAACTCAAAACTTCAAAGTTCCTAAGTATAAATGACCACAGAGAATCAAACCGTGAAAAAGAAAAAAACAAGAAAAGAAAAACAAGGTAAAAGCTAAAGCAGTTGGTATCAGTTTAAAAGAAAGATAATGAGCCATAGGTACACGCGCACCTCCTGGTTGGCTACTGGTGAGGACTTCTGAAGATTGGAGACAGATTTCTGTAAAGCCAGCTGCGGCTGCGACTCCGGCAGCAGAGGCGTAGATGCACTGGAACTAAATGGCAAAAATAGAAAAGAACAGTGTTCAAATTCAAGGTGACAGAACAGACAAAGAGTCAAAAGTCTTTGGACTGGTATAAAAAAAACAACTTTATATTAGTAATATACACTCGTTTTTTGCAGAGTATGTGCACACTAAGATTTTGTAACTGGGCCCAGCTACAAAATAACCAGGGTAAAATTCAAACCTCGTCTATTCAGATTGTTCTTCTTAAAAAAGGAACTACAGTCTTTAAGTTGAAGCTAATTTGTTAGGAGGTATTAATCTCTTTCAATAAATGGATGTACCTAAATATTAAAAATCTGAAAATTGTAAAATTCTGTTTTCAAATTACAAGTCAGAAAGCCACTTAGATCTATTATTAAAATAATTAGAAGTAAAACTACAGCTTATGATTTGCTTGACACATGGTGATTTGAGATGCTTGTAAGCTTTTGCCCGTGTACCTCTTTTGATCGGTTTGTTCCTGCTTGTTCGCCCATCCTGTACCGTCTTTGGGCACTATAATCACGTTGGGATCGTTTCCTTTGTTTTCAGACTTTAGACTAGGCAGGTGAGCGGGTGGGGGCATACGCCGGGCTGCTGCCACTTTGCCAAGACTCTGCAAGCCATGTCGCGTAACTACTGGGAGACAGAGCAGGACCAGATTAAGAAATATAAGATTACAGACAGCTGCTCTGAGGGAAAAAAAAACAAAAACAAAACATGCACACAAACCCACCTGTATTTTTCTGAGATTCTATTGATTTTCCCTTGTACTTGTCAAATAGGCTGAGTGAGGAATACTTGCTTTTCCCATCCTTGGACTTGGTTAATTGCCCCAAACGATCGGACATTTCGATGTAATGTCATCGAGTATGAAAATTTTTCTTTGCGCCTCTTCCCAGTGCCTTCTGATTCTGCAAAGAGAAATATTGTGTATTATATAAAGATATTTAAATATTCTTTTTTTTTTTTTTAGCAGAGAAGTGTTTATTGAAAAGTCAGATTTTTCAATTTTTTAAATACAAGATTTTTTTAAACATTGAATAAAATTTCACTTTGGCTGTGTTCACACTGCAGCCTGAAGTGACCCAATTCAGATTTTTTTTCAAATCGGATTTTTTATTCCATAGCCTTTCACACTTCCAAATATATGCGACCTGTATGTGACCTCCAGTGTGAACAGGCAAAAGACCTGAAAGTGTCCCAGATGCACAGCAGAGGGTGCAATAACATCAGCATTCTCAGTATTTTGCCAACTGCCTTAAAAAGAAGAAGTGCTCAGTATTTGCGGAAGTAAACCTAGATGCTAAAGGTGGAGCATAGTTTATACATTTGAAGTTGTTGTCCGACCGGAGCAGCATATTAACAACTTAGTACTCATTACAATCTATCATGGTTGTTGTTTTTCTTCCCGCTTGCGCATATCAGGACACAGAATATAGTGATGTTTGTCCAGAATCAGTGACGTTCAGGTCAGATGAATGCGACCTGGATGTTAGGCTCACATTTGAAAAGGTTACGTATCGGATATCCAAGTGGCCTGGGTCGCATTCGAAAAAAATCCGACCTGTGTTGTTCAGACTGTCATGAAAAGATCAGATACACGTCGGCTTTCGTCAAAACAAACAAAAAAATTGGAAATGGGTCATTTCAGTCTGCAGTGTGAACACGGCCTTTGACTCTAGTTAGTATTTGCTGGGCCATCATGTCTGACACATAGTTGGTGTCAGATTGGTGCCATTTTGAAAAAGTAGAAGCAGCACACAGTGTTAAAAAAAAACAAAAAACACAACATCTACGTAGGTAAGAGTGCATCCCTTGAATCTCATGCATTACATCTGATGTAGATTTTGTCAATTTACTCCAACAAATAACATTGGTCTATGCTAGGGGTGTCAAACTCCAGTCTTCAAGAGCCGCTGTCCTGCAGTTTTTAGATGTGTCACAGGTACAAAACACTGGAATGAAATGGTTTAATTACCTCCTCCTTGTGTAGATAAGTTCTCCAGAGCCTTGCTAATGACCTAATTATTCTAGTCAGGTGTGGTGCAGCAGAGGCACATCTAAAAGTTGAAGGACAGCGGCCCTTGAGGACTGGAGTTTGACACCTGTGGTCTATGCAGACTTTTGTTGTAATTCGAGTCAAAAACACCTTTATAGGTTATAAGTGTTGGTTCAGACCAGCCTTTATATTACTTTCATAAATTTATGATTCACAGCATGTGAATAATGTATAACAAAAATAATGCTGATGCAGAGTTCCTGTACATACACTTCAGAAATACACAAAACCACTCAATAGCATTAGAAATTGCAGCACCTGTGTTACAAACTAAAGATCCCAGACTTTTTAGCAGTATCAGAACAGAACCCCAAAACAAAACAATACATAAATGGAGCAGGACAACTGAACTGGAAGTAAGGCTGCTCAATATATCAGCATCACCACATCAGTATGCACGATATTAATTCCCCAAAGGACTGTTGGAGTGCAATAATTGTTGGCTGATATGTTCTAAGTGTAATAAATTTTCATATTGCATGCTAAAGTAACATTTAGACAGTTGGACAGCCATCATGTGCAAAAGAGATTTTTTTATTTCATTTGGATTTCCCTGGTAAAATAAAAAACAAAAATCTCATGGCAGAGAATGCTAACAGTGGACACAATAACCAAAATGCTAACGCTCACAGATAGATGGAGGGTCAGATGATAAGAGAAGAAAATAAGCATTTATCACAACTGATATCACTATCGAAATACTTACAAATATTATCAACGTTGGTTTTCTAATATCGTGTTGCCCTAACTAGCAGCAGAACATTAACCTTGGATTACAGATATTGAAAATACATTAAATGTCATGACGTTAACCTTAATGTAGATTTAATTCAATTCAGTTTAGTTATATAGCACCAAATTCACAACAAATGTTTTCTCAGGGCTCTTTGCAAACATTTCATTTCAATTCAATGTCAGTCACACTTGTTCAGTTCATTGTTCAGTTCATTATTCAAATTATTGCAATAATTTCACTGTCCAGAACTGTTTTGAATCAAAATAAACAAGGAAATCATACCAAAAACTTACTTCTGCCTTCTGTAAAAAAAAAAAAAAAAAAAAAAAAAAAAAAAACGCAATGAATATTAATATTATTACTGAATCAGTGTAAATCACAGGTATTGAAAGAACACAGACACAGACTGCTATGGAGCTGTCCGTCTACAGCTCCACAGCGTGTCAAATCGCAATTCTCTCTGCATTATTGCAATCAAACAGGACTAAGTGGATTCAGTATGTGGTTTGATAGCAAATTTTAAATGCCATGCATTCAAACTTTACATGCCAATAGTGAATTTTGCCAGTTGAATGCCTTTGTTAACAGCACCGGATTCAGTGGCTGAGAAATTAAAATTTCTCCAAAAACGTTGGAGAAATTGCAGTGATGGAAAAAGAATGGAAGTAGCCAGAAAAATCTGGGTCAATTTTAATCAATAGATTTTTTCACAATAGTATCAAAAGTACGTTCTCCTGATAATGTGCAGCTTTGAACACGACAAACAAGATGTGCTGCAATTGACTGCAACTCAAGAGTTTCTCTTAGTTCAGTGCCTCATAATCAATGATTTGCCATGTAACTTTTACTTTTTGGAATACTGCCAAATAGAAGATATAACTCAAGAACAAGTATAGGATTTGTCACACTGATTATAAACAGGTCTTTTCCCCCTGAAAATTCTTATAAGGCCCGGGTATTCATCTCAACTCAGATTTCACTTCTAAACCAAAAATCAGCAAAGAAAACAACAAAAAAAAGAGCCTATTATTCCCATTATTGTGTTACATTTAATCTTGCTCTTTTAAAGTTTTTGTTCTTTTTTTTTTTTTTTGCAGCATTGACAAAAATGCTCATTTTGAAACAGCCACACTCACAGTATTAATTTTTTCGATTTAACTTTTTATCATCCAGAGAGATAAGACTGTCTTGAACATTTCCCCGAAAACAGAAATATCTATTTGGCATACCCAAGTATCAAAAATGCTTCGAAATAAAATATCTAGAGACCTACGGAATATTTGTCACAAAAGTCATTGCAACATGTTTAAATGAACTATAAAAATAAGACAAAGCAAACACACTGACTTCCAATCAGACCAAACTACACAGATTCAGAGATGTCACACTTATCTAAACAGATTCAGCATAAATTAAAAACTTAATCTGTCTAGAAGAGCAGTGACATATAGACTATTCACAATAAGGACATATCTTTACTTTTGATAGAAAAATACTAATTATTAATCAATGTACAATTTCAACATGTGGTGTGAGCAAAGCAAGAATCCTTATACCTTTCAGCAACTAGTATCTACTTTTACCTACAATAAAACTCGTGAACATAAACTATATGTATTACATCACGAAATGCATCAGAAAAAAATTAGAGAGTTGTGAAAATGTCAAATGCTAATATAAACACTGGTAGCAAGCCGCCAACAGACTGGCCCTTTTTAGTTGACTAAAATATTCCTTATCCAGCTGTAAACATAACGGGACACGATGGCGTTTAATCCGAGAATCAGTCAATAACGTGTTGGAGGCCACCCGAGACTAGACACCGCATAGGCGTTTCACTGGGACTTAAAACGAAGCACATCCACCCACAAAGAATTTAAATTGCACATTTAAAATGGATAAATGCCGGTTATTTCTCCTAAGTAATTTTGTAAATTTTATTTTACAAAAAATATCTACAAATACCAAATTTCAAGCTAGCAGCTGCTTCATTTGTGTCAGTTAGAAACTTCACAGCTAACGCTTTAGATCCAAAAACATATAGATTTCACATTTAAAAATTATGTAAGCACATACCAGAATATACTATAGCATAATTAACCATAATAACTCCACTTGAGCAATTCGTATCGACTTGTCAGTTGTTTAGCTGAGAGCTAGTACTAATGCTAATGCTAGCATTGAAATCTGACAACAAACACTTAGCTAGAAAAAGCCCGAACAAATACTTTTTAAAGGACAATATTATGTTGCATTATAACCTTAATAGACAAGATAGTATGGTACCTAAATATGACACTTAAAATCGATAAGAATATTTAAATGTGTAACCGCTAACCTTGGATATGCTATTTTGACGGCTAAATCAGAAACGCTATGTAAACATCAAATGCTAGCGAGTGTCCCTTGTAACTTTAACTATTATTGCAGTTCCATCAATTTTACTGTAACTCTGTTGTCGTTGGTTGCATTTATTTTTATAAAGACGAAAAGAGCAGAAATTTTGCTTCGGCTAACTGCCTTCGACAGTCGAAGCTTGTTGGAGGAAAACTAGCGAAACGACAATCCCGTTAAACTTCCAGCGTACTGCTGCAAATCCAACCCCATACAGGCCAGAAATTTGACAGTGCATTTCAGTTCAAGAACATATAATTTAATGTGGATTTTTAGTTTTAATCGCTGTGAAGCCCTTGTATCCAAGTAATAATTTTCAACCTTTGCTGGGCTTTTTGAACGGGCTCTAGACGGCGACGGGGAATGTAGGACAAGGCGATTAAAAATGGCTGCTGCCCAGAACAAAGCAACCATAAAACTGAGCAGCCGAGAAAAAATACAAGGCAGACAATCTGACACAGTTCCGCATTTAGAACTCACCGGATTAAACAATTTAAGAATGTCTTCTGCTCAGTGACAGTGATATAATTCCACAAAACGTTGTCTATTCGGAGGATGGGTTGCGATTGTAAAGCTCAATCTTCATAGGTTGAACCGATCGTAGAGTTGTTGCTGGGGTCCTACCCGGCCTGAAAATGAAGAACACAGTGTAGGCTGGATTGACTCGCCTAACATCGGCGTACGTAAACGAAGCGAGTTCAGCGGTTGCCACCTGCTGGTCAATTTTAATCATTACACAAACACCCAACTTGAATTATTAAAAAAAAAACAATAGTTAGGATCAAAATTAAAACTTCATGCTTGATCAAATGAAAAAAAGACTTCGTGAAAACACCTGCACAAACTCTCTGAAGCTAATACATTTTTACAAAGACGCATGAATTAGAATTTCAGCATTTATTTTCTCCAGTAAATCAACTCAAAAAGTGAAACTTATATATTAGAAAGATTCATTACATGCAGACAGTTATACTTATGCTTACGTATTTATTTTGTTAATGATGATTATGGCTTACAGCCAATTAAACATTTCAACAAAACATTAGACCAATAAAAAAAGACTTTTAATGCCTGGGAGTTATTTTATGCATTTTATGGTTGACATAGTTATGGGAAGACTGCTAACTTCACAGTTGTCATGAATGCAGTCAATGGTGCCCTTGTGGTTATTGAGAGATAAATGTATTTAATCAGGTTAACTGAAAGTTAAGTGGAAGGAAAAGTGTGGTAGAAAAAGTTGCACAAGGAAACAGATATCTTGAACGGATGATGATGAGTTTAAAATGTTTTTTGAGGAGTTTTCCATGGTGTGAAAAGCGACTTTTTTGTTTGTTTGTTTTTGTGAGTTTGTCTTATTTGGTCTTTTGTTGTTTTGTTTTTTTTATAGACAGTGAATGTTTGATTTCTATTGAGTACGGGATGAAATTAGCGAAGATAAAACTGAATGATATTACTAAATTCAACTCTGTATTAAATACACAGATGTTTCAATTTTATCATTTTTTTCTATTTTCTGCAGGCTGGAACAGAGAGCTGTCTGACAACATTGCATTCAGGTAGCTTTGCCAAAATAGTTTCTTTAATTATTTTTGAATTTTTTTTCAGCCAGCACTGACAATATTTTTATGACACAAAAACAACTGCTCCAAGAATGCCAAGTGACAGCTTTCACTGTACTCCAGAGGGAACTCTCCTCCAACCAGCGAAATTGTAATTTATCTGGAAGCTGTATTGGTATCTAAAACCCAAACAGCTTTTGTAAAACACACAAGGAGTTTTGATTAAACTATTGTATTTTCATGGATAATCTATGACGGAGGACTGATGTTATCATTGGGGATGCTCACGAAGGCTTGTGAAAATATGGCTAAATAATTTAATAGTAAACACAATAACATGCATAGAGCTGCAGATGTAATATGCTCAAAGGTAGGAGGCACCTAAAGGTTGTTGAGTCTGAATTTACCTTAATCTAACTGAAACACAGCTCAAAATTAGGAGAAAGACACAACAGAGGGACATGTGGGGTCTGTGCATGCACAGGGCAGACATAGTACGGAGACACAATATTTTGGTTGTACACCAGGCAAGCCTAAAGCCTTGATTTTGAAGCAACTACTCTTACACATGTTCAGAAACAAACCATTCTGTTCATATAAAGCTGCAAAAATTCTGGCATTTCAGGGCAAATTTGAATTTTAACAAGTTGTTTACAAGTTGCTTATCTTTTTATGTTTTAATTTGGAAGAAACGGTTTGTTGTTCTGGTTTACCTAGGAAATATTCTCAGTTATTGGACACTGATGGATCTACTGAGCCATCATTGTACACTGATGGATCCCCTCAACTATTTTTTGAAAAGATTTTTCAGAAAAGGCTTCTTTTTTTTTGCTGTAAAACATGCAAGGAAACACTATCTCTTTTGACTCATCATAACTACAGGACCTTGCAAACATTTTCAACAGAATGTGAACCTTTTTCACTTTTTATCATGTTACAACAACAAAGCCTAACAATTCTACATTGGACTATTTTTTGTTAATAGACCAATTTGGCAGACAACTTTGTAATGCAACAATTTCTGTAAAGGTTCAGGAAGTAGAATAAGGAGTTTCAGTTCCTCATTATAACTGTGTTAAAGACCACAAAGCATTGCATTAGTGCTGCTTCTTTTTTTGTGATTGTGAAATAATACAGCTTTCTGTCCAGATCCTGTTTAGTGTGTGAATATTTGGGTCCCAAGTATAATTGAGGTATGAAGAAACAATAGATTGAAATTCACAGTTGATAAGAAATCAGTGTAGCTATGCATCAGCAGAACCCCTCATACGGTTCAAAGGTCAACAAATAATTCTGCCCTATGAAAGATAGTATGAATAAATACAATTTTGCTCATGTCCAACATTTCACATGGTAGAGAGATCTCATGTTGCATGTGCAGTAATTCAGGGACAACTTTAAACAGCTACACAGAAAAATATATGCGCTTGTTTCTCCGGCACATACATTTCAAGTTGTGTGAAAACTTTGAAAAGGCACTGTAACTTAGGATGTCAATGAACCACACATCTTTTTTTCTTTTCTTTTTTGCTGACCCTGTTGAACCACATGTGATACAGTGAAGTGCATGTGATGTTTGAAGCAACTGAATGTATTCGAATGAACCCCTAGGATTCAAGTAAACATATCATTAATCATATTTATTCCTGGATAGGTTTGGTAAACCTCAAGAAACTCAAGTCACAATCATTTCTGCATTAAAAAACAGTTTTGTTATTGGTTATTGGAAATTTTGTGCCACAGAATTGATAAAACCCAAAGACATATTTTGCAACTGTATATCTGGTTTTATTTTTGTGATGCAGCAACAAAGTGTAAACATTGTACACAGATTTCTGCACAGTACAAAGCTAACTCATGTACACTATACATTGTTCATTTCAAATATCAAACAAGTTCCACCAAAAAGTAAGAAGGAAAAAAAAAAAACACACACTTCGTATGCACGCATACACTGCAGCTTTTCAGTGAGGCAGAGAGCCTTTAATGACAAGCCAGTACCATTTGTAAGGTTCATTTTTGAAAGTACAAGAAAAATGTTGAATTCTCCTTGGCATCTGTGGATAAGTGGTTCAAATCAGCTGCATAAAAAAGGGTAAAGAGTGGAACTTCACAATAAAAAGTGCAAGAAAATCCATCAAAAATATACAAATATTACATCAGTGCCAAATAAGAATAATGAAATGTAGGATATGTTCTACAACCAACTCCCTACACTGTTCAGCACGGTGTCAGTTAAAAATAAAATCAAAGAAAGGAAGAGGAAGAATGAGATGTAGCAAAACTGAATGTAGGCAAGATACAACCAAGAGCCAGAAGAGAGATTACAGGTTAAATTACTGATGAAAACAGGATAAAATTTTTCATATATTTTGTCTTCAGTGTTTGTTAAAACTGGGGATTAAAGATGAAATCTAGAATTTATAAAGGTGTATGAAAATCCTGAAGGGCCCAGAGGCCCATGCAACTTTTTTTTTTTTTTTTTTTGCTTATTGCATGCAAGTCAGCATCTGCATCCAAATATCAGCTTTCTGTGGTCACAGCTTAGTAAAACCTTCCTACTGCTGCATAAATAGCTCCTTGAGACCAAAGATCAAAGTCTGCAGTATTGCAAAGTTGAAATATCAGTTGCAACATCATGTAAGCCAAGCAAAGCTCAATAAAAAGGGCTCCAGCTGAGTGTACTTATGGAAATAAGAGTCTGGCAGGTGTTTGAGGACAGCCACACTGTCTCCATCAGACTAAAGTGAAACATGCCCAGAGCAAAACCACACACCATATCAGTTAGGTGGTGTTTACCCAGAAGCACTCGAGAAATGCCCACCAGGAAGGCCCACAGCACCAGCAGGATGCGCAGCGGCACGGCCAGGACCAGGTGAGACAGCAGGAATTTGGAGACCATGGCGGCCCGACTGGCATGAGCAGCAGGGAAAGAGTACACATCCATGGCTACGCAATCCAGGAAGCCTGGCGTCATCTCCCAAGGTCCTCTGCGCTTCACCAGTCTCTGGACTCCAGCCACCGTCATGACATCAAGGATGAGGGCTGTAAGAACAAATGAGAGTGTAAGAATCTTAAATCTTAATGCTGTGCATAAAAAAGAGTTTCACTGCATAAATGTTTCCACTAAGGGAGTTTATATCCACAACATAGACAGTAGATCTGACTTTTCCTTTTAGCTTTTCTTGCAAAGGATTTATGATATGCAATACGCAATGCTAATGACAAAAAAGTGGAAATATATACTGTATTAGAAATAGTAAAAACACAGATTTGCTGAAAATAAGAACAGGCAACAAAACAGTCTAATAAATGACGTGAAATAATTCACCCCTAAAATTGCGTTTGCACCATTTTAAAACTACATAGTGAATCTTCCTCTGACAAACATTTGGTGCTGATTGACCAGGAACCACCCTGAGGTAGTGGTTTGGTGTATTCATATATATGAAGATACTAATACATCTAACTCCTCCACCCCTATGTTTTCATGCTAATGCAGAGCCATATCATTACACTTCCACCACCTTGCTTTGTTTTAGTCAAGAGTATGCATTCACTGGTAATTCTGGCCAGATTCATTCAAAATTATGATATACTTTACCAAATATTTTTGGTTAAAACAGATGACATGCATTCAGTTGTAACACTTCCCTATGTGTATTTTATCAGCATTTCTATTTTCTAATTCCCTTGTTTTTCAGTTGAGGCTGATGTCACTTAGTTCTCTCATTTCTTGGAATACTTCAAGTTATGGATCAATGTATTTGTTCAAGCATGCAAGCAGTAATCTGACTCTCACATAGGTTATGATAAGCTGTACAATGTCCTGATTTACACCTCCTGATAATAACTCCAAGTGAAATACTGATTTTTAAAGGCTATGAACCTGCGTGTACTTTTTTCATTATTGTAAGGTCTCGCAATCCTGCTGAGTCTGAAAACAACTGGAATAAATGTGTAAACAGATATCTTGGAGACTAAGAATAACCAGTGTGGCATACAATAATACCAAGCAACATTTGCTCCAAGTTCGCATGCCAGAGATTTGTAGAGTCTTTTTATAACTCAGCGACAGTCACAGAAATATCCATGTCCCCTTTGCTATCTCCAACTTCAAGTCTGCCATCGTCGCACACTTAAAATCAACCGTTTGACAGACTGGTTTTGGTGCCCTGATTCAGCGTTCTCATGATGCTATTTATTCCAGCGGGTAGACACTGAACGTATGCAGCCAGAGTTACCAAGGGAATGGAGACATATTCATTTGTTAGATTGGCCCAATTAAAGTACAAACCTTAATCCAAAACAGTATAAGGCTGGAGGTTTTGGCTGAAAAAATGTACCACAATATAAGTGTCTCATTTCAGTCGATATTGATAATAATTGATTAGTTTTTTTGTTGTTGTTTGTTTGTTTGTTTGTTTAAGATATCTGAAATAGTGCCAAACTGGCGGCATGACCTTTCCTATTTCATCCACAATTTTCACTCCACGCCACTGTTGTTTATTTTTAAGCAGTAATGAGGCACAGTGGGGGAAGCTTAAACTGTTGCTGCACATGTTACTCAACAGGTTATTGCTAGGTAACCAAAGAGTGAATGAGTTAGCTAATGCCACAAACCTTGCTAAGCTCGCCGTGAGAGTTTGAACAGCTAAAGTCTTTCATCTGCTTACATCCCCCAGAAAGCTGCGTGGCTCTGGATTGGAGTTAAGTGATATTATTGAATATTCTATCAAACGCATTATCCATAAAATTGATCATGTGTCTATTATGACATATATTGTTAGTTGGATAGACCTAAGAGAATCTGTGGCAAGACTTGATGTTCAGAGATCCTCTTCATCCTTTCCAGATTAGCTTGTGCAATTTAGCAAAAAGAAAAAGGCAAACAAATTCACTCTCTGAAAGACAGCTGATATGGCTCAAAACATTTCTAGTTGGAATGTAAAGTGGTTTTACAGACTACAGAGGAGGGTGGGTAAGTTCCTCCCATTGCACTATTAAGCACTACTTAGTCTTGGTCTATCATATAAAATTCCAATAAAATGCAATTGCAATTTCAGTTGTGAAGAGTCCAAAGGTGATAGAAGTTTTATAGATATGAATGCCTCTGCAAGGCATTCAAAATGTAGTTTCAGGAGGTTTATATATCTAAATATTTGAATATTCAGTATTTGAAATTGAATATTCAAATATTCAATTTCATTATATAGATTCAGATATTAAAATTTTATTTAAAAAAAATACCAAAACACGAGGAGTAAAAATGCTTTGGCTTTCCAACAAACAGATTTTCAGTACAACCTGATTATAATTAGGGCAAATATGTTGTGTTCATTAAGAATTATAAAAAGCATTTTTTTTTCTAACTCGGAAAATTGAATGCCTTTGCAAATTTAGAGAAATTTCAATAAAGCTGAATAATATATATATATTTTTGTCTTCTAACCCTACAGTGATTGATAATAATGCAAAATCCTCTGCATAAAAAGGAAAGTGATAGTTTCAAAACAACACAACTGGGAGAAAAAAAAGTGTATCATATTCAACTGAACTCTGAAATGACAGCGTTATCAAGTAATATATAAAATCTAAAACACTTTCGGTCACCATTAAATATTACTTCCCCCACTACTGTCGTTTCTGCTTGTGGATTTTCTCCTGAAGAAAAAAGAAACAAAAACCAAATAACGAACAAGCATTGGAGCTCAAATAATACCCCAAACACAATGCAACAGTGTCCCAAATCCAGAGATTTGTTGGCTTCCAATCAGCTCCAGCATGGCTTCAGTGAGTAGATTTGTAATACTTTCAGTGTGATTAATCTGTATTTTGTGCGGGGCATTTGACTGCAAACATGTGACTACAAACACACAGATGTCTGAATGATTCTGAAAAGATCAAACTTTGTTTTTGGTGCGGGCTAAAAAAAAAAAAGAGGACATTTAATAGAGCAAAATTATTTACGAGTCTGAACATGACACAGCCTAAAAATGAAGTAATGCAGACAAGCTCTTCACTGCTTAGGTTTCAGGCGTATGTGTTGCTCTTCTGGATCAAAATTAAGCCATGAAAGTTTTTGATTAAGGTTACGCATATGAAACACCAAATATGAAACACGATAAATATCTTATTGTAATTGGGAAATATCTCATTTTTAGTTTGGTGTTCATCTTATGTTTCCAAAATAAATAGAATATGGGAATGATGTTGATAACTCTGAAATGTAATTTTTTTTCTTTTTAGGAATGTCAGAATTCTTGTTTCTGTCTGAACTGTTTTGAGTCCTTTGCAAAAAATCTCAAATATTTTTGAAAGTCATCTAAGCAGTTTTTAATGTACATCAGAAAGAAAAGCTAAAGTTTCAAAGTAAAAATTTGTTTGAGATAAAATTGAACTTTCTAAAAGATAGTACACTCTCAAACTTCTTGACAATAAAATTATTTTTTTAACTGCTAAATACAGTAGTTATCATTCATCGTGCAAGTACATTTCTCTTGAGTCACATATTCCAAATATTGAATTGATAAACTTTATACAGGTTGTTAAAGCCTTTACCCAAGCAGGCTTTCACATTGGGATTAAAACCACACAAAAAGAAGAGATTTTCCAAGATTTTACTCTACCTAAGGTTGAATGTTTTTAAGATGTTCTTGCATTATTTTGGAGCTTGCATTATTTTGAGCACGTCATAGGCATGGACTTTCTAAAGTACTCATATCCCTAAACCTTTTCCACATGGTGTCACTTTAAAACAACAAATTTTAATGTATTTTAACGGGAATTTTTATGTGACTGACTCACACAAGCAGTAAGTCAGAAGCTTTGAAGCTCTCACAGAGCAGTGTTCCATCAATCATTCAGATAAAAAGAGTGAGGAACTGCAAACCTACTTTAACACGACCAACCTGACCAGGCAAGAAGAGCATCAATCACTTAGGTAGTGGAGAGCACCATGCGACATGTCCTATGCTGATCCTTGATTTAACTGTGACCTAGTGAAAATAATTGTTTTTTTTTGTGATATTTAGATTAGAATTTTCTGCTCACAGTGGGAGAGTCAGCATCATTAATCGCTGCTTTTACCCCTGTTTCTGTTTTAGTGAAACAATGATACATTTCTGATTATAACACTTGTAATAAACCCTAGAATTAAACCAAAGGTTATTAGCTTAAAACATTTTAGTTGATGTATCAGATTTTATAAGAATTTATGCGTGAGACAAAGAAATAAAGCAGCAAAAAGTGGATGTGAATCACTCCCAAATAATGACCCGGTGTGTTGCAACTTGGTGAATGTGATGTGGTATTTATTTACCCAGCAGCAGATTGACCAGGACCTCCTGACCAGCCAGAGTGTTGCTCCGTGTCAGACATACGATAGTGCCAATGATCCACGTGATGCCGTGCCCCGTGAGCGCCAGCAGGGCCACCATGGACCTGCAGCCTCCCCAGGAGGACGACGTGGAAGCGCACACCCCCATTCGTTTGGACAGGCAGATGTCAATGGCGAGGAGGGAGTTCATTGCTATCCCTTTGAAGGAAGGGTTGAGCTGCATGCAGTCTTCCTCTGGCATCTTGGTGGACTCTCTTCTGTCCTTGCTGCCGCCGTCGGTAGGTTCTTCGCTCTTCTGGATCGCTTGGTGCTTGGTTTGAGGCGCGCGTTTAGGACCGCAGCGGTTCTCCGGGGGCCCGGAGCCGCCACGGGGGGGCTGATGATTGAGAGACATGAACTCGGGTCTGCTCAGGACGCTGTTCCTCTCCCGCGCCCTGGATCTCACGTTGTTCGCCGAGGGCATGTTTGGTCAGAATCGAGTTTTCCTTCTGAGGGCCCAATAAAAGATAAATCCCCGGAAGGTAGTTCAGGTGGCTTGAGTTCACCACGACGGCCCACTGTCTCGGAATAACACCAGTCCTCCCCCTCCTGTGGCCTTAATAGCTATATTTAGTGTGTGGGGAATGCGAGATGTCCATGTTGTTTATATCACGCAGACGGGCAGAGCGCAGCTACTGAATGGCATCAGCTTCCAGCCAATCCCGTGATGCCCGACCTACAGCATGGGCACAAAAAACAAACAAAATCAACACGAGCGTTTCAGTTAGGCACAACAATACAGCACAGCTCAGCGTAAAATGTGCAAGAAACTCGCAAGCCGCGGCGCTGTGATCTCACCTCAGGCATCAGATCCTCCCCGCAGCGTCCATCACACCTCTCACATCCTGGGAGCGAGTCGCCATATTCAGGATGTAGCAAAAAACCCAAGAGAACATAAAGTAAGGAAGAAGACAATGCAGCTGTGTTGGTGCTGCATCTAGTGCTGCTGCGCAGATTTGACGTAGTTCACGCACAACCACGATTCAGATTAAGCGGTGCGCCCTGACGTAAAGCGGAGTTCTCCAAGGTGCTTAAAAAACCCCCCACAACACAAAGCTAATGGGCTCATTTCTGATCAATCTCCAAACACCACAGTTTATAAGAAAATGAAACCTTTATTAAATAACAACTGGGGTAAATTATTATTGGAATATAGAACAAATACATCATTTATTTCATAAATACAAATTGTAACGCGCTTAAAACACATTTTTATTTTCCAAACCAAATATTCTTTAAATTATTTCACTATTTCTCTAGCAATTTCCGTAATATTACTTTATTGTATCTCTTAACTCTACCCATCACAAACAATGGGCGTGACTATATAGTGGCCAACACGAGAAGCATAACCAATCAAATATTAGGATCTGGTTCAAAAAGGCAGTGGCAGTTTTAATTATGTCCTGCTGATCTGCAGTAAAGTAATCAAGAACTAGCTGAATAACAGTTGAAATTATTATTATAATTATTATTATTATTTTACGTGATAAAAACATTGAATTTTAATTAGTTTGTGATTTAGGTTCTGTAGGTTCTGGTATTTTAAAATACTTCAGGAGACATATTTATGTACATTAAGGTCCTATTTATTATTTATTACATCTTGGTTTTTTGACAGTTACTAAGTAAGTTAGGAACTTATAACAGTATTATCAGAAATTGGAAATGTTAACAAATAGACCCCACCTAAGTGTAAATAAAGTTTAGAACTTAAATTATGCTTTTAGGTTGGACAAAATAAGCCAGTTACAATTTCAGCGATCCCAATAGTAGAACTGAAAACTTTACAAAATATAAAGTTCACCACCATTTCACAATATCGGATATTTTCTTAAAACAAAAAAAATAATTCGGCTTTTCAGAGTTATTTTAAGTAGGGCCACATTTTGCTAATAACACAGATGTTTTTAAAATTGATGTGCATTTAATTATGATTAACCTATCCCCAGGGGTCAATGACAAGACAATCGTCAGCTTTATGTCACAGTTCCTTACACAAGTATTCATACCCCCTGTGAACTGTCTCTCATTTTGTAACGTTACTCTTTATCACAAGAAGAAAAACAGTTTTGAAAGACAGCCACAAGAAACCCAATTTGTAGGCAGAATGATTTTGATCAAATTTCGTAAGAACATTAGAAGAACAGACAAAAAAGTATCAGTATATGTGTTAGGGTTAGTTATTAGGGTTATGCAATACGCCAAAAGACAATTGGAGCTGTAATTGTAGAGAAAGGTGGTTTTACACAGTATTGACTCGCGAGGGCTGAATACAAATGAATGCAGCACTTTTTACATTCTTATTTCCAAAAGATTTAGAAAATCTTTTCCCTTTCACATCACCTATATGCTACTTTATGTTGTTCTGTTAAAAAAAAAAAACTCAGTCAAATACACTAAAGTTAGTGGGATTTTAATGTGAAAAAAAGGAGAAAAAAAAGTTGCATTATGCGGTACTTATTTTTTGAAAGCTAAAAAGAAAAAAAAAATAGAGAGAGAATTATGTTGAATCTCATGCTGCCTACATTTCCCAGCGTGCTCACTGCTCAAGGCGGAAGTGTCGTCATGGAGATGCTTATAAAGCCGCTTTCTCCGGCGGCTCTGTGAGCAGCGGGGTGAACCTGCCGTTGTTACGATGGGACGGTGACAGAGATCTGACAGCTCGTTCAGGAATTTCACTCCAACAGCTGCAGAACAACCCGAAATGCTAGCATAAGATCCACTGGCTTCAACAATGTGACAAGATCTATTGTTTGGATTAGATCTGTCATTTTTTTTTTTAAATTTATTTATTTCAGACTTTAGTGTTTTTTTTTTTGTTGTTGTTGTTTTTTTTAAATGTAGTCGCATGTTACCGATGGAACTGGGGGCAAATCGTTGACCCCGCAGTGTCCTTTGGATGTCGCCGATGTAGTCTTAAACTCTGCCGGGGATGGTTCTCCTCTCTCGGCGGGACGGTTACCGCAGCCGCCGCTGTGGAGAAGAATAACGGGAGGAGGATAACGGAATTACCTCTCAGACCGAAGAACTGTGCGAGTCAACGCCTTGCTCCTGTATACTCCAGGAATCTGACACCGCTGAAGACACTGGATATATTACACTCTATTGTTTTATAGGTAGACCTCTTTTTGCATGCTGTTGTTTTTTTTTTTTTTTTTTTTTTTTAATCGGCTATAAATAGACAAAACTCCTGCATTCACACTGCACGAACCTTTAATCCGACATACAGCTGTCTTAACTCGTTAAGTCACATTTTCATGCGGAATTGGGACTCTAAATTAAGAGTATGTGGACTGTAGCCTGTATACGCTTCAGACAGTCACTTCTGATCCACGACAGCGGTCTTTGATCATGATTCACGTCGCCCACTGGACGTCGTCGTCTTCCTGCGGATTATTTTCTGATGAATTATACAAACGGAAATCTGACTCCAAGATGCAACATTAGTAGTTCTTTTAATAATTTAGGTCAGAATTACCACCAGCTTCTCAACGACCTTGTCAAAACTATCTCTAGATCCCCTTTCCATGCAGTTGTTTTGTATCTTGACAGTGTGTGGCCATCAGTGCACGCATCAGAAAAGTTGTGATGCCCAACTTCTGCAAGTGAAGTTGCATTTTCGCACCGGAAAGCATGCGCTCTGCGGCTGTGAAGCTTTTCTATTGGCTTACCTTCCTCTCCTGTGACAGTACCGGATCAACGCATGACAATTTTTGTCACTCTTGATATATAAAGGCGTTTTGGTTTTGTAGACCTTTTTTTCTTTCTTTTTTTTTTTTGTTAGTTTGTTTTTTTTGGAGGGTTGGGGAGGGAGAAAGGAGCGTGCAGGTTCAAACTTATGGTGATTCTTCCTGCTGTCTCCATGCGTCTTTCTTCTTCTCCTCCAGCTCCTTCTCCAGAGCTTTGGGTGTTTTTGTGGATTGTGTTGCAATTCAGTGCAATGGGCTGCATCCAGAGCCTCAAGTGTAAGCCCAAGAGTTTCCGAGACAGCGTTATCGTCCTGGAGCTGAACACGTCCATCGACTCCAACCCCACCAGCATCGACGAGGCGTCCAGCGTGGTCCTGCGCTACCGGACGCCGCACTTCCGAGCTCATGCGCGTCTCCTGGTTCCGCCTTTAGCGGCCAACGAGACGTGGACCATCGGGTGGATCCAGGCGTGTAACCACATGATGTTCTACAATACATACGGGGACGAAGGGATGTGAGTATTGCTGGTGTTAAAATAAAGTAAAATAATATAAAGCAAAGTAAAATAAAACTAAATAAAATTGAACTCAACGGAAGAGTTTTAATGAAATCATTCGTCTATGTAAATTTACTTTTTAAAATTAGATATATTATTTTTATATGACATATTTATACAATAGTATTAATAATAATAAAACTTATTATTCAATTTATTATTCAAATGGCAAACTATAATAAGAAACTGTACTTAAAGTTTTAACTTATTTTCTGCGCTTGGATTGACAGAAAGATTACTTGTTTTACTTTAATATCATTATCCAAGTTTGATTAGAACAGAAAATCACCTAATTGGAACTGTCTCTCATTCTAGTATAAATAAATACATTTTATGGAAATTTAAACAGGAGGATTAAATTATGTGTAAATAATTGAAATTACAGTGGTCCTTTCAGAAAAAAAAAACTTTAAAAGTATTTTGAATTTAAAAAATAATTGTTCAGTCTTAAAACACAGAGAGCAGGGAATGACTGAAAGAGTGAGAGCCCAGCTGCCAAGAGGGAGACTTTTTTTTATATATATATATATATTGTTTAATTTCATTGGCTGAAGGTTTGAATTCCTGTTTTCGTGTGACAAGCAATGCTAAAATTACGTGGCAGAGGAAATGTTACTCAGAAGTGAAACTCTTGCAGCATCTGGGTTACTCAAGAACACCTGTGGGGTTTTTTGCATTGCCTGGAAAAAAAAAAAAAAAAAAAAAAGACGAACATGTTCAAAGCTAAATGTGCAACAGCTCTCGCCTATGGCTACATAGATGAGAATATTTAGATGAGTAATAATTGCTGTGACCTTTCATATTCTTTAGTGACAGCTAGCACTACTGTTGTCCTTTCTTCTGTTTCCTCTGTGTCAGACATGCAGGCCTCGTCTTATTTACTGTGGGCAATCACACGCTGATCAGAATATACTTTATCTGTAGGGAAGAGGATGTCTGCGTGCTGCAGCACTAAGATTAGTGCCAGACACCCCCACCCATGTGTATGGCCCAACATGTTTCTTTCCCCCGTAAGCCCCCTGTTTCAGTGTCAGTAAAGGTGCATTCTCCCGAATGTGTGATGGAGAGATGGATAAAGGGAAACATTAACCTTTAAAAGTTCAGCTTCATTTGTTCACCCAATATGCAGGTGCATCTGTCAGAATTTCATCAAAAACTTTATTTTCTTTAATTTATTTCAAAAAAGTGGAACGTATGTGTTATATGACGTCATTACACATAAAAAATACATATTTTCAAGTGTTTATTGTATTTATCAAATAAATAAATAAGAAGGTTACATAAGATTATTAAAATAAGGGTTTTCTAAACAGGAGGCCACTGAGTAATAATTGTTGGCGCTTTTGGCAGTGCAGGCACGTCCCAAAAATAAAATCAGCTTCTCCATAAAGTTTGAATGCAGAAAGAAGTGGGGATCTCTCTAATATGTCCAGGTAGACAGCTGCTCTGACTTTGGACTTCATACAACATAATGGATCAACACCAGCAGATGGCATGACTCTCCAAATACTCTGGAGTCTCTGCTTCTCTTGTTTTCCTCTGGAAACTTGATTTCCAAATAAGATGCAAAATTGTCTTTCTCCAGAAACAGAATTTTGGACCTTTGAGCAACTTCTAGTATTCGAGGAAGATTTTGAACATTTAGTGTTCAGGAATGGCTTAACATACATATGTCTGTTTGGCGACTCTTAACACTCCGAGCCTTTGGCTTTTGAATCTTCTCCAAACTCTTGAATGGGCTTTGCTACACAATCATTTAAAGGCTAAGGTCATTTCTCTTGCTTGTTCACCTTTTTCTTTTACTCTTTT
Source organism: Girardinus metallicus (assembly GCA_903067095.1). Classification (NCBI taxonomy): domain Eukaryota; kingdom Metazoa; phylum Chordata; class Actinopteri; order Cyprinodontiformes; family Poeciliidae; genus Girardinus; species Girardinus metallicus. Next base: position 10,136 of record CAEGAE010080022.1, on the reverse strand, counting down.
TTTCTTTCACTCAACTTTCCAGTCACTGATTTACTCTGTGAAAAGCCTGCTTCCCTTCAATGGTGAAGATCACAACATAAAATGGTTGTGTTAAAGATTCCTTTTTTTAATAGGTCTGATGTAATGTTAAAATTTTCTGAGAAATTTGGGGTTTTGTTAGCTGGAAGTCACTATCACCAAGTTTAGTAAAAATAAATTCTTAAAATACATTCCTCTCTGTGTAAGGAATCTGAATATTAATTGTATTTCAAATTCAAATTAATTGAACCACTGAAATAAATTAAGTTATTGGTGGTTGTCTACATTCATAGCCTAGAATCCCAGTCTGGGGTCCGTCTCCTTGGAGTTTGCATGTTCTTACCATGCGTGCCATCCATAAGTTCTCTCTGGATTCTCCAGCTTCCTTCCACAATCAAAAAACAAGGCTGTTAAGTTAACTGGTTACTCCAAATTGCCCTTATGCTTTTGCATGTATGGTTGTTTATCCTTTGTGTCTCTCCCTGTGATGAACACCCTGCATGAATTATTAACATGGACCTGTTAAGTATTTGTAGGACTATTTTTGTGGGTTTTTTATTTATTTATTTATTTATTTATTGCCTCATTTGTGCCACTAAGCCACTTCTGTTCAAGATTTATTGTATGTAAAGGAGAAACAGCTTTTTAGGGATACAATAGGTGTTTGTTGGCTGGAGGAATCAAACACTTTGTGACCACTATAATATTGTTATTTGTGTTGGATGATGTTGGATATGAAGGTGGACTGTGGAAAAACAAATTCATGCAATGGTGAGTAATAAATGTTTATTACTCAATGGGGAGTAATAAACACCATTGGAGATATTGGACTTTCTCAGGTTTCATCCACAATTGATGTGTGCATTAACCCAGCTCATTGAGCTCCTTAGGGTCTTCAAGCATATATAGGCCCAGCTTTCACAGTATAATGTAAACATATTTTGTCATGCCTACATCTCGCTATATGAAGGCGAAGATATTTAAAAATATATATACTAAATAAGTTATTTTAGTAAATGCAAATGCCACAGCCCAAAAGTACCCCACATACCCATTTTCTGCAGTTTAAAAGTTACCGTCGAGATGCAGTAGAAGATGCATTCTTGTTGCTTTTGGTGGTGATAACGGCCCAGCATGCTGTAACTGCACAGAACAGCTGAGGATGGTAATATTGATAATTTCTCTGTTGGCTTTGGACGTTGCACTCAGAATTCTGTGCACATTCATCACTACCATGTGCACCGCTGGGATGTCGCGAGGTACAGTTTGGTTGGTTTCGACATCCTGTGTGCGTCTATTAGGAGGCAGGCGTATACTTGCATGCACGTAGAAATGAAAAGAAAAAGAAACTGCAGTTTAAAGCTCAGACTTCACACAAAAAGGCTTCTCAGTTTTCTTAATGTAAACACTCGTCTACTCTGTCTCTTGGACACATTTACTTTGCCCTACCTTTGTAGGTATCTGTACTTATCTACAACATGCAAAGTCACAGGAAACGGCAAAGAGGTCTAGTAGTGGTTGCAGATATGCGTTTTGTCTCCCATGAAGGAAACCTGCCAGGTCCTTAAAATCAAGCACAACGTTCCAAATTCATTCATTTAATCTGGGTAGTTTTGAAGAAATCATAATACAAGCACCGCTTCTGTCTAGAAAGGCAAACAAACAGGAAGTGTACACTAGCGGTGGTTTCCACACTCGCAGTGACAGCTCCGGAGTGGGTAGAGGTATCCACGGTTTACCAGTGTTCGCTGCTTGGTGCTTCCTGTCTCCATTAAGTATTTTGATGCTGGGTGTAGTAAATGCTCCATCTGAATAGAAGACTCGAAGACAGCGCTCTCCTTATCCATAAGCACCAGTCGTTTTGAATGTTTTACTTTTTGTTCCGATTTAGGCGTGTGGAAATTTTTATATACATTTCTTGATAAATTACAGTCAAGAGACTTTAAATAAACAGCACAGTTTCTTGGCTTTCCCATTTTGAAGAGTAGCTAAGAGAAAATGGGCTTTGTGCCACATGCTTTTGTTATAACTTGGATTAATAGTTTGTGTAATACAAATTGTAGGGATGCCACTGATTTTGCCACCCATGCTTTTGTTTAAGTTAGCTTTTTCTCCATTATCCAGTGTGAGTTCATGCCACAGCAATAAAAGGTGCATTTGTTTAATAAAGCTTCTTCCACATAAATGCATGTATGTAAATTTAGGGTAGAGAGGCAGTAAGTTGTGTGGCCGTTTATCGCACTGCTTCACCTCTATTCTGCTGATCCTCCAAATCAGGGAACGAAAGGTAATCCATTTTCACATTGCAGACAGAAAATCAATGTTGGGCAGAACAGAGGGACTGAGTCACTTAAGATGTTCTTTGTCACCTGCTGTATGTGTCAAAATATTTCATTACTGTATTGTAGTTTTAAGTCAGTAGGAAGAAAACCAGAACTATTAAGCTTTCAGGCTTTGAATCGGCTTAGTGCTTCTTTCTTCTGTGGTTAGACAACAAGTTTGAAATGAGTTACTATCAATGCCGAAAACAAAGAAAACACATAAAATGTGATTTGGTTTGCAGTTTGTGTCATTTAATCACAGATTTGGTCATTTCTTTAAGTCATGGCCATACTATTTTTTTTTTTACTGTCGCTATTAACATTTTTGTACTTGTCAATAATTGAGAATAAAGAATGTAAGCAAGAAAGTAAAGCACACATCTTCCTACACTCACATAAAGCTTCACAAACAGCTTTTTGGTACGTTAAAGTGTATCTCCACCATGTTTTATATCGTTCTCTCCCCAACAAATCAAGTTCAATAAAACCAAAATAAAGTTTCCATTGTTGTTATTTCAATTGACAGCATAATAATCCATCCATCCATCCATCCATCCATTTTCATTACACCCTTGTCCCTTAGTGGGGGACAAAGTGGGGTCGGGAGGGGTGCTGGTGCCTATTTCCAGCCACGTCTCGGGTGAGAGACGGGGTACAACCTGGACAGGTCACCAGTCTGTCACGGAGCATAATAATCACAATGTTTAAATTACGTGCTCTTTTTAAAAAAGCCGAGTCTACAAAGTATTCCTTTGTGCAGTTGATACATTTCTCCCTGTGATTTTGCCACAGTAGCCAAGCTTTGCGGATCCCTTTTAATTTTTTCAAACTTTTTTCAAAGACGAGATATATTCTGTACCAAGGTGACCACGCCAAAAGTTTTCGGATCAATACCTGCTGCAGGAGACGGCTCTTCAGCTCAGCCCTCAAACAGCAGACCAGTCAGTGGACTGGATTGTGCATCTACACACTGCCTGCTTAGCAGGTGTATTTTCTTTGAGTAGTTAACATGAATGACCTGAACTGTTGTTTTGCACATGGTGCAAATTCTGCCACCCTGCATCAAAACTTTATCTGCCCAATCATATGAATTTGTTCTGTATGTGGCTTCCTGCCACTTGGCAAAGATGATGTCAAACGAAGAGGCCGATCTTAAGAAGTTGTGATATGGGCAGAAATTTATTGATAAGAGATTGTAGGCTGATTTTTCCTAAAACTTTGTCATGTCTGCTAAGATTGTGTCTGACCTGGTTTCTTGCTAAAAAGAAGTAATTACCTGCCTTGAAAGTAGTAGCCGTTAAACCGTATTTAACCGATTGAAAACTGTCAAAATGATTTGAGCTAACGCGGGATAACTAATAACTAAGAGATTAGTTGTTTTTCAAAAGGTTTGTTGGTTTTGGTGTTTTTGTCACTTTCTGCTGTCTCAGATAAATGCTGATTTAATGAGCTAAACTAAAGAGTTAACAGTTTGGATTAGATAGAAAATAGTCACTGTAATGGAGTTTCTACAAATGGCAGCATCATTGCAACAGAGGCTTGGAGGAGGATATGCGTGCGTTTGCATATCGCTGTTGCGGACCAGGGCTAAATACTGCGAAGCCGTGCAAGGTTTTCTGCTGTGTCTTATCTGATTTCCAGTGAGGAGGGAGATGTGACTCTTGTTTTCTTACCCTTAAAAAGTCAGATTCATTTATTTTTCCTGTGCATGACTTTTCTGTCTGGACAGCTCACGCTAAGATGAAGGAACTTAAAAAAATAAATAAATAAATAAAAATTGACTTTGCTGCACCATGTGAGTTCAACTGAACCAATACAGAACAAAATGTAGCAATTTCTACTAGTTACTCTTAGCTTGCTATTGTTTAACCGAGGCTTTATAAACTTGTCAGACTTCAAGGGATGATCAGATTTTTGAGTAAAAAAAAAAATGCAGCATAAAATATAAGCTTGTTCTGCCTCTTTTAAAAATGGTGAAGCATTTACTCTTCTTGTTAATTTTTCAGGCCCCTATGCTATGGTTAGCTTTGCTAACTGTATTCATTTGTCTCAATTTGTATTCTGCAAAGATTTGTAAAAGGCTGCCAGTAGTTATAAATCCAGTATGTTCTATGATCGACAGCAGTTACAAAATTAAAAGGTTGAAACTTTGCCATTACACATTCTCCCATCATGGACTGAAGTTGGCTGGATCAGTTCTCCTTCATCAATTTGACAGAAATATCTATCGATGTTCTTGGGCTGATGGCTTCTTTTCATGTCAGACTTCTTCCATGCATGATATAATCAAAACTACAAAAGTACAAAATAGTGAAGATCAAATTGAAATGACCGGTACTTGTTGAAGCAGCCTAAATAAACAACCGACATCTCTTTGAAGGAAATAGTTTTCATTTAAATAGTTTTTTACATGTATGGTTTTCTTTGACTCAATTTTTCATTTACCCTTGATTACATAAAAGAAAAAAAAAATAGTTTTTTTTTTAAATCCTCATTTGTGTCTATTTCTAACATCCAGGTCAAGTTGGGAGCTTCCGGACCTGCGTGATGGCAGGATCCAAGCAATCAGCGACTCAGATGGTGTCAATTACCCGTGGTATGGCAACACCACAGAGACCTGCACCGTGGTAGGGCCCACCAAGAAGGACAGCAAGTTCGCAGTCAGTATGAACGACAATTTTTACCCCAGCGTTACCTGGGGAGTACCGGTCAGCGACAGCAACGTGCCTCTGCTCAGCAGCATCCAACGCGACCAGAGCTTTACCACGTGGCTGGTTGCCATCAACCAAGCCACCTCAGAGACAGTCGTCCTCCAGACAATCCGCTGGAGGATGCGGCTTCATATTCAGGTGGACCCAGAGAAGCCTCTGGGTCAAAGGGCTGTTTTAAAGGAGCCTGTGGCGCAGGAACAGCCTCAGATACTGGGCAAGAATGAAACCATCCCCCCCAACGCCATGGTGAAGCCCAACGCCAATGACGCCCAGGTGCTTATGTGGCGGCCAAAGAAAGGTGATCCCATGGTGGTCATCCCACCTAAATACTGATCTGCTCCTCTGACCAGACTGGCCTTTGATACCTGCTCTATTTCATCCCTTAACTCTAAGTTTTTTTTACGTTTCGCTCTCCGTTTTCACCAACCTCTCAGTGCTTTAATCCGTTTTTAATGTTAATTCTTTGCCTCTATCATCCCCCACGTTAGTGCAATAAACACTGACAAACATGAGCAAGAGGTTAATAAATCCACAGCAGACGAAAGGACCAGATGTTCCTTTTGAGGAAGGAATTTACTGCAATTAACTGCAACCATTCTACCTTCAAACATAGGTCGGGTCTCACTGTGCTGAAATGCAAAAATGAACAGAAGCAGTGTTTAATTTTTAGCTTTACACTCTGGCCGACTAGCTGATTAGACCATGGGCGAGGTTAAGAGAGATATGATCGTGTGTGCAGACATACTGCACAAGCCGTGTACGAATACAAGTGGTATTTTTTTTACTAGTGTTATTATTTGTAGGCTGGAAGAGGGTGCGTTCACTTGTGTTTTATGTTGTTTGCTTATTTACATGACAAAATGCAATGAGTGACTTAGATTTCAGTCATTTTTAAGGAATTCTAGATCTTCGATCCATGCTGCCTTAAGTTTACATCGCTTTCCATTGCAAACATTTTCGCCTTAAACTGAAGTGCAATGCAGTTATTTAGTCACCAGTCCCAATTCTTCCAGACGCTCGGTGCTGGCATGTGTGGGTTTAGGACTGGAACCAGAGCACAAAAGAACATTTTTTAGATTGAATCTTTGACGTGTAGAGGAATCCAACTTCTAGCACCAGGCATTATGAGTGGAAAACAGTTATACAATCAAACTCAGTGTGTTGGGTTTCAAGTGCATTATGCAACAAACGAGATGCTCTGTGAAGCCATCAGTTGTACTTAGCACAGTAAACTAAGAACATCTGGAGAAAAATCTAGCGAAAGCACAATTGACCTCATTTTTGTCACTTTATTCTGCCTATAGGCTGTTGTAGAATTGACTGCATCAATCCATCTCAGGACCTCCATTTTATTTCCTCGTCTGTTTTCATCTAGCTTTGTCTTCCTCGCTTCTTCCTGCCACTGTAGCTTAAACAGGACAGAGAGAAATTTCCCTTTTTATTTATGTGTAACTAAAAACAAGAATCTGTCTTTGAAGAAACTCCTCATGTACAACAGTATCCTCCACCCACCATTTCTCACTCTTTTTTTTTCTCTCCGCTGTTGGGGCTGACTAGAAGAACAGGAAGCGGGCGAATTTAATGCCGACTGCTCGGCTGGCATATAGATGACCCACTTCTCTTCTCTGCCTGTCGTAGCTCTAGCTGCATGCCGGGCCTGTCTCCCTTCATTTTACCGCCAGCGAGAGTTAACGCAGGCACACATGCGTAAAGAGCTCCAGTCAGCTAAACATCAGTGCTCAACAACCCAATGCTCATTTATCTAGAAAACTTTGAGAGGAAACCAAAATTAGAGCTGAATTTGACTTCAGAAATTTTCTTCCTCCAAAGACAGATTTATTTATTTTTTTTTCCTTTTTCAATTTTTATCCCACCAGACAAATTGAATACACATAAGGCTCACCTGTTTATATATTTAACTTCCTATTTAAATGCAAACCTTTCTGAAAATTGAATGAGAAGTGTGGCCTTTGTCTCATATCAGTATTCTAGATCTGAAGCGGCGTCCAGGAATTGCCCAAAAACAATAATAAAAGTGCGACTGCCACTGCCTTTAAAGCTTAACGGTTAAGCCATTTTATCTCATTTGCATAATATGCAAAAATAGAAGCATAGCTTCTTTTATCTTAAGGCTGGACTAAAGCTAGTATATCCTGACGACAGCTGGGAGAGGCTTCACCCCACCCGCACACACTGTGACCCAAAACAGGATAGAGTGGATATAAAAAAATAAAAAGTATTGTTGTTGTTTTTAGATGAATGAATATTTCTGAAAAACAATTGAAATTGTTCTTCTGACTACAAATGTGGGTTAACACTGTTGGAGAATAATCTCCGAAGGCTCTGCAGCAAATGCGCTAGTAGTCAAACAATATGACAAAACTGACAGATCAAATCCATCTGTGGACTTAAAGTCATGGAAAGGCAAAGTTCAGAATTTTTGAAGTGAGGTTCTGTAATGTCTTCCCTGCAGTAGATAACACTCTTGCTGTTTTGGTTCAGTATAAATCCAGATTAGTTTTTTCTCTAAGGCTAACGCTAAAAGCTAAGAGGGAAAAAGGGTTGAGACAACAGCAGACGTCTACCATCTTAAAACGACTCCGACCTCAAAAGCGCCACAGAGGTTTATTTGAATGGAGTTTTTATAAACCATTAAGCTAGCATGTTTACGTCAAGCTTTTATTAAAAAAAAGAAGCTGATGATTATATGCTCAGAAAATGTACGTAGGAGGTGGTCTTCCTGTGTGAAACGTGTGGTCAGAAAGGAGAATGCAAAAGTATTTGAAGTCAAAGTTCCTCTCAAGTAAATATTACAGCAGCTTGAATGAACGTTTTTTTATTTTTTGTGCTGCCTTACTTTTCTTCTTGGTGGTTATTCTGACTGGAAGGGCTTTACTTGTTTCATTCTTAGTATGTGTTTCACAAAGAAAACTAATTGGTGGTGCACTGCCTCCTATCTCCTTTTCTTGTGTAAATAATCAGTATTATTTTGTTATAAATAACCACATTGCGTAAATGTGACAATGATGTAAGGGTTCGTAAAATACTGTTGACGTCCAGTAAACCACCATGACTATTTAATGATTAGAGTTGTTTTAAAGCTGTAAAAGTCAGCTTTAGTTTTGGCCTGTCTTGGACTGGCCATTTGATTTATCCTTCGGGACAGACTAATGCGGATATCTACTAAACGAAGACACCAAGACAGTTATCTGCTGTGGTGAGACATTTGTCTGCTGATAACTTTTTAACCAGACTTGACTTCTAAAGATCATGAACTATCCCTTAAATACTTTCTAATTTCAAACATGGCTGACACTCAGGCTTGGCATGAGATGGCCACAGTCCCAGGCTGAGTCACGGGTTAAAGAAAAGGGAGGCTCAGGCTACTGCGGGACGGCTGTCACATTTAGATATGCAGTGACACACTTTCTGAAGCTCTCTTTGGGCCCAACAGAGCTGAGCTGGACTAGCTCGAGTCACGGCTCAGGCTTAAGGAGGCCAAATAATAACAGTAAGGGGCTGTCACAGCGAGAGGAATGAACGTAAAGGTGAAGACAAACTAAACCCTCTCATAAAACCGACGCAGACATGTTTTTGAAAGCAACCTGGATGCAATCCAAACATTATGAAAAGATTTATTTATTTATTTTCTAATTTTATCCCATCACCCCGCTGCACGAGGATTCTTTATTCCACAGACTTTGTTCCGAGATCCCAGCCGGACATCCCGTAGCGTAAATACTTGTCTCCTGCCATTTTCCCTCCTCCACATACACACACACACACACACACACACAAAGTACAGCGGAGGTTATGTCCTTGTCATAAAGCAGGGGTTGAACTAGCCCACACCAGCATACAGCCTCCCCCTGAGGGGAAGGGAGCAGGCCGGTATCTGATTGTCACTGTGGTGTCACATTGGCAGTGTGTGCTCATTTAGAGGGGGCGGGGGGGGGGAGTGGCACGTGGATCATTTGACTACAGGCACAAGCGAACAGAGCCATAACCACAACACACCTACTCACTACTAATATTTAGGGAGTGATGTGCAGATGTGCAGCTTGTATCTTTAGTTTGTTTTAATATTTGAATTTTAATCATAATAATAATAAAAGGAATTTAAGAGGTCACCGACTGTGTGTTTGTCCATAATCATCAGTGTTTATATGTTGGATTGAGGCTAACAGGCACTAAGTGTCTTCTCTTTATCTCAACCTGTCATGTATGATAATAACGTGTAAGCTGCGTTCACACCAATGAAAAATGTCAGCAATGCTACATGTGCTTCCTTAAAAAAAAAAAAAAAAAAAAAAAAAGCCAAAAAAACCCCCCACAACTTCCAGACTTAGCAGATGGATTGTTTTGTTGATGGTCTTTAATTTTGTTGTTCAGGTAGCGAGATGTGCCAATGTTGAACAAGAGCCAAAACTATGCAGTGTGACGCTGACGCCCTCATGAACTCATAAAACCTCCTGGCACCTGAAGTGACTGCTTGGTTTGAATAAATGTTTTTATATTCCCAGAGAAACATTGTGGATTGAATAATGTCTGTGGGGTTGTGTGCCAAGTAAATGGACTTGTCCTCTCCTAAACCCACACCTTCACAGTTCTTCTGAGGGCGGCTACTTTTCCTTTTTGAAGAAGGCATCTGCTCTCCCCTGAGCCACTCAGGAATCCTTCGCCTCATTTCCTTGCTTTTGTTTTTATTTTGAGAAAAATCCACCTTCCATAGGTTGTCCTGCTCTCTCATTATTTCAGTAAATTTAGTTCATAATTTTAAAGGTAACCCTCTCAAATGTAGCCCAAAATGAGTTTGATTTCTTGGAAGCACAGTGCACCACTGGAGTATTATGGGCAGAATGTGTTCTGTGTTTCTGTGTACCAATACTTGAAAATGGGTTGGTTCTGGCAATTGTTTAAAACTGTGAAAATGCACAACACCAGGGATAAAAAGCCCTTATATATATATATATATATATATATATATATATATATATATATAAATATTTTTTTTTAAGAAAAAAAAAAATAAAAAAAAAAAAACATTTTGCTTTTTTTTTTTTTTAATGTTATTTGTATCTATATC
>CAEGAE010080017.1:0-14329 GCA_903067095.1 Girardinus metallicus | reverse complement strand
AGCCGGTCTGCAGGAGCGACTCTTCCTTCTGCTTTGACTGCTGCTGTTCTTCTACTTATCATAGCTTCAGTTATTCTGGGATTTATTCACAGAAGACGTCCACATCGGTGAGAAACTAAACCAATATTTATAATTTCTTCTTTTACTCAGAATAAAGTTCACAGCATCAGCAATATTGTCTTTAAAGAAAGAGTTCTGTAGTTAAGAATAAATCCGGCCGTTGTCTCACCGCTGACGCTTCTGTCTTCACTTGAGTTGTTATAGTGCTGAGACACTGAACTCTACTATCATTTCCTGTCTTATATAAGTCACTGTAATAATAATCTGTTTATTTATAACTGTTGTATTTCCCAACAGAGGGCAACCAGAATCATGCAGACATAATCTAGAGGAGGTAATTTACATGAAAATAAATGGATGCATTTGATTTTATTTACACATGCAGATTTTTAAGCATGCCTTGTTCTACAACATGTTTTGTTCTGCAGGACTCGGCTGAAATTGAGCCGTACAGCTCCTACTCTCAGAAGGAAAATTCGCTTTATTCAACAGGCATATTGCACAGCTGTCAAATTAATTCTGACTATGCAAATATTTTCACTTAAACGGACAAATTTGCCTTCATGGCCCTGGGCTGTCGTTTAATTTGACTTTATGGTCATTTCCTTGTGGTTTATTTATGCTGCATACGTCTTGCCATTTCCTTGTATTCATTAATATTGGAATGTTTTTGCCATGTAAGCTAATTCCTTTGTGTTTAATTTCTTGTTGTGTTCTGTTATTTGTGCAGCTGGATTTAGTTCTCTGAGATCATTGTTGTTCTTTTCCACTTGATTTGTAGTTTATCTCAATTTTAGTTTCTGTTCCTGGACTCCCTCCCTCAGTTTTCTGCTTGCTTCAGCTGTACATCAACTTTGATTAGTTCATCTGGTTTATCTGTCATTTTCCACTCCTACCACAGTATAAAAGCTCACTGGTTCTCATTGCTCATTTCTGGACTCTTCAATTACACTTTCTCTTTCTCTTCCACCAGTTCTATGTTCCTTTCTCTTTTATAATTGGTTAATTTTGTAACTTTTAATTTTTATTTTCCCATCATTAAAAACTCTTGACTTTATGCCTCAGCAGCTAGAACATTTTGTCCATTTAATTTAATTTAATGTTAGATGATGGCCATTTTTTTTTTATTATTGTGTTTTTTAATATAGCAGATGTAAATATCTGGTTTTACTGTACTGGGAAGTTTTATGATGAGTGAAATACTGTCTGATGTCCACCAGGGGGCGCTCTTGCCTTATTTAAATTTTTTTCAACCACCGAGTGAAGCTCACGGAGAATCAGAGCGAAGCTAGCGATGCTAACCGATTAGCATGATTTTAGATGTGAAGCTGATTTTTCACTTGTGCTTCCAGTTTTACACACAAACTCTGATTATCGGCAGGTGCAGATCTACACACTGATGCTGAACAGTAGCATATGTCCTTCAGCTTACAAATAAGCGTTTATAAATTTATTAATAATCTGATTTTACGGTTTTACAATGTAGTTGCGGGCTGCTATCACTAGATGGCAGTAGATGGCGAAAGCTCGGGGCAAACGACAATTAAAATAAAAATATTGGTTTGTCACAGTAATATAACATGTCAAAAACATGTCTTTATTAATCATATTATATTATGTTTTTAGTTAGATTTTTTTTATTGCCGTGATCTCAACAGGCTGAAGTGTATCATTAATAATTAGATTATTTGTTTTTCAGTATCCTGGTTCTCAAATTTCTTTTATTATTTTTTTTAATTTTTACTGAAATCAATATTAAAGTTATGAAATGAGTTGTAAGAAAACATATTTCTGTTTATAATTGTATTACTTATTAGACTTCCTCTAATATTCAAAATAAGAGTGAACATTTTAGACTTTGAGTAGAGGATTTAATTCTGTTTGTTTAGCTGTAGTCATTTATTAGACAATATATAGTAAAAAATATAATTTAACCGTTTTGAAATCTTTATTGCTCTCCAGTGATGGTAAAATAATGTAACTTCATGTATTCTTTAAATTAATTGTAAAATTCACATGGCTATGGAAGGGAAGATTATTTATTTTTCATATTTTATAAATTTCGTTTTATATTTAGGACTTCTTAATTACAGCTGTAGTTACCCTCTATGTCCACCAGATGGCAGAAATCGCCAGGTGCAGATCTACACTGATGCTGAACAGTAGCATATGCCCTTCAGTTTACAAGTAAGCGTTTTTAAATTTATTCATAATCTAATCTAAAGATTTTAGAATGTAGTTACGGGCTGCTTCACGTTTTTTTTTTTGTTTTTTTTTTTTTTGCAATGCCCCTTATTTTCTCTATGTATTGATGCCTGGGTGTAATGTGTCATGTTTGTGACTTCAATCCGATTTATAATTTTCGCTAAAAGTTGAAAGGAAATATCTAAAATTCTGATGATGTCCTCAAATTATAGAAAAAGTTGCTAAACAAATCCTTTGTTCGATGGTGTGAGATGTCATTTAAACAGGTGTTTACAGTATCAGTTTCTACATGCTTGCGTCAACAGATCTTCTCTGAGTTGAAATTTTCTGGATATTTTTTTAATATCGCAGGTGGAAAACATTTGGAAATATTCCAAAACCAACCTCATTTTACATACAGACATTTTATAATCCCAATTGGAAAAACAGACAATAAAACATATCTATGACGTCTGTGGTTTTATGTCTCAAGTTCACTTTTCTAACTAAAAAACTTTAGTTCTAACTATGGCACGTTGTTTCTGTTGGACATAACGAAACCACTCGTCAACACTTCCTGGAAATTTTGTCTTTTGCTCTCAAGATGGCCTCCAGCGTCACACCGCACGTCACAGCAGAACATAAGAGATTTTAATCTGATTTATAACAATGTCCATGTTTAGAAACTGATTGCGTAACATCTCTCTTCCCGCTGGAGTCTGATGTTTGCAACCTGAGATCTGAGGAAGAGTGTGTCTATTTTGTAAGTGTTATAGAGTGCAACCAAATTTCTCAATAGCGCATCAAAAAGAAATATTGATGTTACACTGGTGCAAATAGCCGCATCCTCGACCGTGGAAATGTGGGGAAGATGCCAGCAGTGTGCTCCCTTTATTATGCAAATTTAGAATAAAGACAGTTGCAGCACCAAACTAGGCTTCTGCTTAGCACATCTAAGCCAGCAGGGGGCACCCGAGGGTACTCATAGTCTAAGACAAAATACGTACCTCAAAGCTTTAAAGAAGTCACTTAAAATTGTCATCTAATGGGTCTGATTCATAAAATAGACAAAATTTTAATTTCAAAATATTTTAATATTTAAGATGTTCAAAAAATATAACGTACATTTAGCAAATAACCAAAAATGAGATGTAAAAAGGATTGCAGCCAGTCTGGATAGTTTAGCGCAGACATTTTATTACATGACACATATCAATGTATTTATCAAGCAGCCATATTCAGTGATTAAGCAGGGGAAAATCAAAACAACTCCATTGTGATGCTGTAACTGAAAAATCAAGTTCTCCTGAATGTTTTTTTTTTTTTTCTCTGACAGCTGATTGGGGGACCAGCCAAACCAGTGTGCACTTGGACTCTGAGGTACTTTTTCTGTCTTAAGCTGGACTTTAATCAATTCATTAGATTAGAAAAAAAATATTGCTATCGTTGTACGTTTTCTGTTTCAGCATATTCCAGTTTATGTAACTCTGTGAAGATCCTTCTAGTGAAGCCCAAACCTCACTTTTCATTCAAGCAGTAATTGACACAGGCTGTGAGGTTGGCGTGTTTTTCCTGTTTCCGATCAAAGTGTGGATTGAACTTACTGTACGGACGTGGTTTTGAGCTTGAGGTCTTCCTCATTATCTTTTTTCTTTTTTGATGATTTAGGATTTTCAGCTCGAGTTCTCCCTGGAAAGAAACAAAAGTGAAAGCTCAAGGTCTGCATTCCAAGGACGCTGTTTTTATATTTTAAAGCAACTCTCTTGCTTTTTTGTTGTTGTTGTTGTTTTTAAACCTTAAAAGTTAAATTTGTGCTACTTTTGACTACAGAATCATCAGACAACCTATATGACATAATCTATTTGTGTTCATTTTCTATCACAGTTAAATATATGTCACAATTCTGGGATGTTTTGGTTTTACTTTTCATCTGTGTTCATATTTTTGTTTAAGTTTTGATCTTATCCAACCAGTTTATTCATTCATGTTAGTTTGTTTGTTCTTACTTTGTATTCTGTGTGCATTTTTCATTGTATAATTAAAACTGATTCTCTTCATTTTGGGCATTGCAGCCAATCAGCTGCCTGTTTCTCATTTAGTAATCAGGACTCCCTGTGTTTCAGGCTCTAAAAATGGTTCAACATAATAAAACGCTGAAGCTTTTTCATGCATGATCAACTTATTAAGACATCGAGAAGTGGAAGGTGAGTTAAAGTTTATGTTAAAATGGAAACATTGATCATTAGGACACTAACGATAATCATAATCAATTTTTTTAATATTTGGCGCTCATTGATAAATTTCACCAAACAGAATCAACCAACCGACTGAAGATTGCATGTTTGCTGCACTCAAATAATTTCATGTTATTTAGTTGAATAAGTTGGTGAGGAAAAAAAAAAATCACATTCGGGATCAAATGCAAAGAAAAACTAACCAATTTTTTTTTTCTTTTTGTTTTTTTGTTGTTGTTTTTTTGCACAATTTTTAGAAATTTTTTTATTAAAGAAAATTCTGCCCTAAATAATTTTAATCGACTGTTATTTGTACAAAGAGTCACTTCATTCAAAATAATTAAAAAAAATACTTTACTAATAAATATTACATGAAATAAAATAAATATTTGTTATATAATAACATTAGAATTGACAGATTTATTTGCTCATATTATGTTTTATTTTGTGACACTTGTTTTGTAAAGCCACTTTATGTAGTTTTTAATCCCTGTTTTTATTTCCGGGTCTTTTTAGTTCATGTCCGTATAATATAAAATGAGGGGGGCGGGATTTACTCTGTGGGGCGGGTCTAGTCAGAGTGACGTGAACTGAGAGACGGTAAGCTTCAGTCTCTCGGCTCGCGCAGTTGGCAGCCTGAAGGTCGTGGGTTCAAATCCCATGTAGGAACTCTTGCTTCCTCCCACGGTCCAGAAACATGACTGTCAGGTTAATTCAATTGTAACTAAACGTGACTTGCACCTATCTATATGTGTGTGGCTGTTTGTTCTGTGTTGCCCTGTAATGGACGAACACTTCCTCTCACTTTCTCTTTCCTGAAGACTCACTTAGTGCATATAAATATGTCTTAAGTCGGTTTCCTGCAACTTTTAGGTGTCTGGATGAACACATATGAATCAAATAGCTGGAGTCTTAGCTTGAGAACTAGACTGTTTACTGAGAAGGTCATTCAGTCTTTTGATTCAGGTGAATGGACCATCTAAAAGTTGCAGGATTTTAGGTGGCATAGGTTCCTGTTGAAATTACATAGAAATTTAATTTGCATTTAGAGGACCCCTTACATCCCGAAACAGAAAGCTTTAATTGAATTTATTTGATTGCATTAAAAGAAACGGGACAATACAATCTTTCATAAGTCTAAATATTATGGTTTTTTTTTAATATATATTCTGCTTTCATTTCATTTCTGAAACCCTTCGACAAACAGATTTTCTTTGTTTATGTTTTTGCAGTCTGGTGTTCCCCGGGCTCTAACTTCGACATTCTTGTTTACTTACAGAGGAAGTACGAGGTCAAGGGCATCTGACCTGAAACCCCCTCCTCTTTACTTATCAGCTGTGTAGCTTCCTTTTTTTTCTCCATCTATACGTGCAATTCGTGCAGCCGATTGTATTCACATTTCCTGTCCGTTATATTATTTTTTTCTCATCGGTTACAGCGATTGTTGCTCAGGAGTCGTGCAGACTTGCAGTATTTGGGGTCAGAAGAACAGGTTGTCTCAGCACAATTTAAGGGACTTCCAGTCCGAAAACAAAAAACATAAGCTGTCGTGACTGAGGCTGCAAGTTCAGCAGAACACTTGCTAATGAGAGTTCAGTGACTTGCAAAAACCATAATTGCATATTACTTTCACTACCTAGAGTCGGTTGTTATTAAAGAAAACTGGATGCTATCATTGCTCTGTTTGGATAAGAGCTTAAATTTCTGCTTAGAAGCATCTTTTTTTTTTTTTTTTGTAAGACCAAAACACTGAGATAAAATGCTGCTGCTCCAAACATAGAGTTGCACACTTGTTGTTTACTTGCATAAATGATGGTTATTTTTCCTAGTCAGTCACGATGTCACGGTTCATAAACACGATAACTGTGGTTATCGTGTTTATGAAGGTATTCCCCGGCTCAAAGTTCAAACCTCCGAGACTGGAAAGCAGGATTTGAGAACAACGAGAAGCCAAAGCTGCAAAATATGGAGATGTTTGAGCGTTGATCACTTTAGAAGCTATTGTTTTGAGGGTTTTTTTAATCAGTTTTTTATTTTCAGCTGTAACTGAGTATACAGGTATAGATTAGAATCTGAAAGCAGAATGCCTGGATTTTCTGAAGGATCTTTAGAGGTACCACCACAGGTGATTTTTTTCAGGAATTTCCTGAGTGAAACAAGTTACCTGAAATGCTAAGAATCTGTGAAAAGATCCAACTTCTCCATGTCCTCCCTCAGATATTGCTGTCTGAAGAAAATGCAGCAGTATCTGGTCAAAAACAACCAATCAGAGTCAGGAGGAGGGTCTTAGCACTGTCAATCATTCCAGGGAAACATGTAGTAGGGTAATTTGTGGTGAACAATCCGTAGTAGGATGAGAGTGATTGACAGCGCTGAGCCCCTCCTCCTGGCTCTGATTGGTTGTTTTTCACTGGTGCATTTTTGCAGTTAGCAAAGGAGCTTTTTTCCCACTGATTATGTATCTTATATTGTTTTTTCAATGATAACTTTAAAAAATATGCAAAAGAAAAACATATTTTTTTGCAGCTTTAAGGGCGTATTTAAAATCCTATTAAAAGGAGTTTGACTTTGAAGTGACAATACAATCTCTTCAAGATTGACTTTAATTTACTGAGTGCTGTGAAAACCACAAACATAAAGGCCCTCCATTGATAAGTCATCTCATGACTGCACTCCACTCCAGAAGTCCTAGGCAAATTATCTTGTAATCTTGAGCATTTCAAGTTGACGTCAACAATTAGAAGCATATAAATTGCAAATTTGCAGAATATAAAACAAACAAAAGAAAGCCTTAAACAACAAGCGAAAGAAACAGACTGCTGCCCAAACTTAACAAAAAATTGCGCTTTGTGACAAGACAAGTGCATCTTGCATCCATTAGATTAAACATAATTGTGAATCACAACAATTTGTGTTTGCCAGAACCAATTATGAAATGATTTTATGCATAAGCTGTTTCAGTGACACATTGGCCTGTAGCTGGTATTTCTTTATATCAGCTAAAAAAAAAAAAAAATTCAGCTCCCCCCCAGAGAAAGGAACTGCTTTCTGACTGACTGGCAGACCGTGACTATCTTTGACAGGCAGGCGGAGAAGTTTGAAAATGAGAGAAGTGACACCTGTGACCAAAAAAAAAGAAGAAAAAACCAACTGTGCGTTTCAGTCTGACAGGAGGTTTAGTTTAGACTCATAAAACTCTAAGCAGCTAAATTTTCTAACCTGAATCTGGTTTTAAACCAGATTTAACCTCGGTATAAAAGGTTCTTCCCTGCCCCATTTTATTCCGAGTTATATGGCATAATTACTCTCATTTGTCCATTTAGATACAGTAGCTATGGCTACATTTGCTGTACCTATCTGTAAAACACTTATAACAGAATTATGTAACGATATGAGACATTTAATGAGTGCTTAAGAGCAAACCTCGCAGGTGATTCAGCCTGAAACTGAAATATGAAAGAAAACGCACTGAAGTAAAACAATTAAATATTTTACTAATGATTAATGTTTTGTGTATCTTTTAAAAAC
The DNA here is from genome assembly GCA_903067095.1 of Girardinus metallicus. Classification (NCBI taxonomy): domain Eukaryota; kingdom Metazoa; phylum Chordata; class Actinopteri; order Cyprinodontiformes; family Poeciliidae; genus Girardinus; species Girardinus metallicus. The sequence continues at coordinate 6,323 of CAEGAE010080017.1, read as the reverse complement.
TCACAGCAACACAACTCAGAGCTTCCAGGTTCTTTCCTACGCCGTGACTCTGAGGAATTAAAGAGGAACTTCCCCATAAAAGTTATGGAAACAATATTGAGCAACACACCCCTAATGAATAACGCCAGGGTGTGATACAAAAACATCTGAAACCTTTTAACACGTTCTAATGCCGTGCAATTCAACTGAAGAACACATTTATTTGAATGAATCTGCAGCTTTACACACGTGAAGGTTTTGGGGCCGAGTTCGTAGATTACGGAGGAGCTTATCATGGTCCTTTTGCTAAGTTCCAGTTTCCTTCAGATCCTGATTCAGCTTGTGATTCAGCCTGGGGAAAAGCATGTGAAGTTTCTCTTTACAGATGAATTGATTACATTTCCATTTCTTGAACTTGGAGATTTGTTACAATTAACCATTTAGTGTTTTTTTTTTGTTTTTTTTTAGATTTTGTTGTTGCCATTATTGGAAATGCAAAAATGTCCAACCCTCAGTGTAATTTATTGTTACTCCTCTCAGATCCCAGTTTGCCTGAAAACTACATCTTTAAGTTGAGCTACGTCAGACCGTAGCGTGTCCTTCCTCAAACTTTGAGAGGATTAGTCAGGCTTTGATATTTCTGTTTTCAATTCTTCTTCTTAGCAAAACCCTTCCTGGCGACGCATCCTTTGCCTGTTGGCCATGTTTTCTCCAATTACTTTGAAATATAATGCTATGGTATTCGTTGCGCCCTTCTCCTGACTGATACCTTTGTACACTGGAATCCTTTGTAACATTTCTGCAAACTATAAAAGATGTAAGAGATGATCTAGCATGATCTGACAAGTTGACTTTACTTGGTAATCATACGGTTGTTTCTTGTTTATTGTAACAGTTATGATTTAACCAATAGAACCAGTCCAGGCTTATTGTGCTTGTAAATGCCTCTTCCTGTTCTCCTTTCTTTGGATAGAACAGAGGAAATTATAACTTAGATTTCCTCTGACATAATGTTCATGCGCTGCCGAGGTTACAGTAACGTCGTTTATAGATTCCCTGGAGGAGTTGGTTTCGTGTTCCTATAGAAGGCGGGTGAAATGGTGTGAAGTGGACGCTAAACATGTCACGACATCTGAGTGGTGATGAAACTTACTGAACATGAGCTCAGCAAACTTCTGTCACATTTTTTTCTTTTGTATTGTGGTTGAAGTGAGAAGTGGTTCACCACAAACCTCGGACGCAAAACGAGAACATGTCAGACGGGAATTAAATAAGAAAACAATCTAAAGTCTAAAAAATGCAACAGTATAACTTTATACTTGTTTTGGTTGGGATTGCAGTGACTTTGTGTTTCCGTGCGGTCTTAGCTGTTCTTCAAAATGGGAAAGACGAGAAAACATTCTATCAAAGCAATGCAGTGACATGTTGGAGTCTCAGGTTTATTTCCAGGATGAATACCATTTCTGCTGAGGTACCAGTGATTGCGAAGGGCTACATGTGTCAAGTATCATGAACTTGTTCACAACTAGCCAAAATGAGAATGTGATTGTGATCATGTGCGCAACAGAAAATAAACCTTGAGTAAGCCAACAACTTTAGGGAACTTCTACTATTGGTGTCAATGTTTTTTCCCCTCTTGACTACTGGCAGCAAGGTCAAGTAAATATTGTTAGCAGAAGTGCCGACACTGTTTACTGGATGCTGAGTAAAAAGAAAAAAAAAATCTGCAAAACTCATATTGATTGGACTAGTTTCAATCTTATTAGCAGAAATGTAAAAATAAAAAATAAACATAGAGCGGATCTGAAAAGACCTAAAATTAAGTTTCTGATTAAAAAAAGTTAGAACTTCAAGTCCTGTTTCAGTTCTTCAGCTCTGATTCTTAACGTTTTAACTTTCCCCAGAAATTATTTGCAGTATTTATTTATTAAACTGAATTGCAAATAAAATATATTCACAAATCAATTGAGGCAGAGGGAAGCACCCCCCTCCCCCCCACAAATGACTCAGTCAGAAAATCCCACCACGCCCTGCCTGTTATAAAAGGCAGCACAGCCCAAACAGAAAGTATTTTCTGATTGTGCTGCAGCAGCAACACAGGATGCTACTGATCCTCTCTGTCCTCTGTTTGGCTTTTAATGGTAAGACTACTTTTTGAACTTAATACAGTTCTGTTCTTTATTTTTACCTCACCTGTACTGACTGTACGTTTAGATATGGAGTACATTATTATACAGTATAATAATATTGTTTTGCAGTATACAGTAAAACATTTCTTCTTTCTGAAAGGGCTTGTAAGAATTTGGTTGATATAAAAATTTTATACTAATATTAAAATATTATTTTTATCAACCTGAAATTTATCTTAAGTTAAATTTGTGATTAGCTACGTTACAAAAAAAATCCATTTCATCTAAATAATGAAAATGTATATTTTATTACACATAATAAAATATAAATTTTATTATATTTTATAATATATACAATTATATATTTTAAAATAATAAAATATATTATTTTACAATAATACAATTAAAATTTTATTATTGTATATCATAAAATATAAATTTTTATTATTTATGCATTTGCATCATTTATAGATTTGTGTATTTTTATGATTTATTTTAATTCATTTATCATTATTATTATTATTATTATTACTATTATTATTATTATGTCAGGGTTTGGGTTATCTAAAATTATTAGCATAAAATGTATTTTATGTTTCATTTGTGGTTTACTTACAATACATTATCCAGTTATATATTGCATTTTCTTCATATTCATGTAATTTGTGGATTCCTGTATTTCTATTTCATTTATTTTCATTAGGATTTTTGCAATAGTGATTTTATTATTATTCTGCCACACCGTGTTGAACCGTTTTCATGTTGGTGAGGTCTGTCGCTACGCTCTGTTTGCCGACTCTGTGTTTCTGTTTCCAGCCCACGCCTCTCATATCAGCCTCCATGGGACGACCACAGTCCCGTACGGTGGGGAGGCAAACTTCAACTGTACGCTAGCAAACCCAACAGGTAAGTCCCACATCTGGAGCGTTTCCTGACAGTTTCCTATAAATAAACAGCCTTGACTCTTTCAAAGGTTACCTGTGACATACTGACTGTTTGTTTTCCCTGCAGGCGTTCTGCAGGTCACCTGGCAGCGGGGTCTTAGACCCGAGTCATTGGAAAACATGGCAACATACAACAAACCTGTTGGGGAGCAAATAAATGAGCCTTTTAAAGGGAAGGTGACCTTGAACAACTCATCTTTAAGCTCCTCGTCCATCACATTGAAAAATGTGACGTGGGCAGATGAAAATTGTTACGTCTGTTCCTTCAACGTGTATCCTGATGGGTCCCAAAGGAAGCAGATCTGCATCAAGGTGGAAGGTGAGCTAGTGTTTCTTTTTTTAACGGTAGTCTCTATTTCGAAATGTCAGAAAACATTAAGCAGGAATAACAATTTCCAATTTTCCATGAAGGAATATCAGAGACGCACAAAAGGAACTTCTCCGGAAGCAGTTCTGCCCCTAAGAGCAGAAAGGAAGAACTGAGTTGCTCAGCCACAGGGAAACCCGCTCCCAAGATTTCCTGGAACACCTCCAATCTCGCTCACATTGACGCTCCACCGACTACAGTCAGCAACAGTGATGGGACATTCACCACCAGCAGCAACATCACAGTGCAGATGCCTACAGACTGGAGAGGACATGTGTACTGTGTAGTGAACCAAGGACTGCCGGGACAGCGGCAGGAGGAATTCCCTTTTTTTTCACTTGAAAAAGAGGAGGAGGAAGGTACGCATGCTGGACTTAAAAGTTTTACAAGCTATCATGCGGAGAATTGTGTAAACGAGCTGTTTGTCCTGATGTGCTATCAGGGAGTGCCACTCCTGTGGAAGTTCAAATTCCAGATAATCTTTGGCTCTCCCACTGATGTACAAATACCTGATTCAAGAAAGTCCCATAGAGGCATAAGAAATTCCCTTAAAGTTCTCACTGCCTGGTAGTGATGCCAAACATTTACACACCTGATTGTTGTCATAATGATCACTCAATAAGGAAGTCAGGAAATCCCAGAAATTCACTTCAAGGTTAACTTCATTTCCTGGTGCACAAGTGTCACCTATCTTAGTCCTGGAAGTCAAACAACAGAGCAAACTGAGTCACGGTTCCCTTTTAATCAGCTGAGCTGTGACTCACAGGCCTTTGAAGGCTTTAGTTTCACTTTTAGCCCAGTTTCATGTTCACGGAAACCCCACGTCACACTGCACTGTGAGGTGTGTGGTAGAGAGGAGGGTCTCAGGAGGCTTACTGTACTGACCCCAGAGGTTCATTCTCAGACTGTAACAGTAAAAGTAAGACAGGCAGGGATTCCCAGCTTCCTCTTTTTGGGAAATATGAGCTTGCTCATTTCTGCGCAGACTAACCAAGTGTTGTTTCTCTTCAGGGAATGTGTCACAGAACGCTCTGATCATCACAGTCCTAGCAGTCATCATCTGCGTCGCTGCCGTAGCAGTTGTATTCATCCACAAGAGGTGAGAGATTTCACTTTCCATAAGCAGAAACCGTGCGATAACACTTCAACATGCATCATTTTTTTTTCTTAATTTTTCTGTTTTCTCTTTCCAGCAGATTAAAGAGAAGATGCAACGATTTCACTGCCGTTTGATCCGCCTTTGCAGCCGCACAGCATTCAAGCATTACAACAACCTCGGAGTCTGTTGCACTGATTATGTTCATAAGCTAAAGCCAGACGCGCCTCTCCCAGATCCACTGAATTTGAAATGCAGATCACATTTCTCTCCATCTTCAGCACTATTTGCACTTTAACTCGGAGTTTGTCTACGGACTTTGTTGAATGTAGAAACCGCAGTACAACCACAGCCGCTTGCTCTAAAGGAAGTGTCGTGCAATAGAAAGTTTACGTCAGCAAAACAACTTCTTAACCGAGCTTCTGGCGCCATCTAGTGTCCCGTTGTGTGAACATGTTATTCCTTCATAAGCCATCCTGAGAAATTAAATGTTATTTTATTTGTGCTAACATATTGGACGTCTTACCTCAGTTAAAAACATACATTTAGACATATTTTTGTTATAAAAGCTAACATGTATTGATGTGTTCAGTGGCAGACATTTTGGCCTTGTGTTTCTAAATGTTATTTATTGCCTGCACAAAAAAAAAGCAAAATTAATACACCTTTTTGTTTAAGGCAATGAATGTGAAATTTAATTTAAAAATAGTTTTTGCTATTTATTTTCAATTCTATTTATTGTTTTATCAAATAACTGTTTTTTTAGGTTTTTGAAGCAATCTAACTTGTGATTAAAAGTGTTTATTTCTTCTTATAAAGCAAATGTGTTGTCTGTTTCATATTTAGAGCATGCTAATACTACAAACGTGTAATTTGTTCATAAAAGTCAATTGATATTATAGAATTCGCTTGCCAAACTCTCATAAGGTGATGAGTTAAAAGTAAATATTCATAAAAGCATTCTTATTATTTTCTTTTTTCCATTTTTTTCACATTTGATTTCTTTTTCCTCAAAACAGGAAAGAGAGGAGAGCACATTATTTTTAGGAAAACAAAGATGATCCTGGGTTCTCTGGTAAACGTTAAAAGTTGTCTACATGCCATCCAGATGCTTGGGAGTAATGCCAGTAAAAATCTTTTCTACTGTAACAAACGTAAACATGCAGAGTTTAATAAACTCTATTTGAACTTTCTGTTTTTTGATCAGATTAGACTAAGTTGCATCACAGCAGTTGCAGAAGGTGTATTTACTGAGTGCACAGGAAGCATCCATCGGTTCCTGAGGTTCATTAGGCCTCAAGTTTATCAGAATCACTTCACACAGCTCGGCTTCAAGGACCTTCATGCGTACGGGTGAAGATTAAATCCACCAGGAGTCAGTTCAACGCATACAAATTATTTACTGCTTTCTCAGTATAAAATGTAATCTTTGCATGAAAGTAAGGAGTCCTTTAAGACGTTGTTAAGCTGCTGAAGGTGTTGAGTTTATGTCAAGACTTATTGTGTCACAGTAACTGTTGGATCTCAATCTCATTGCAAGGTGTTTGCAGTCAGACCTGGTTCTACTGACAGGTTGGAAAGACACACCAAGGTTCAAAGGACGTGCAGAATCAGCAGGTTAGCTCTGTGTGACCTTTGGCTCCAGGTGGAACATGAAGGTCATGTTGGTTTCACTGTCATTCTAATAGGTTGTATGTGCTCTTTGATTTGCAGGTGAGTGCAGTGGAGGAGCAATGCATCATGGGTAATCAAGTGTCCTGCTGTTGGATGGTGACCTTTGACCCTCAGCTTATTCCAGTAAGTAAATG
>CAEGAE010080013.1:0-27395 GCA_903067095.1 Girardinus metallicus | reverse complement strand
CAGCTAACATCATCAAAGGTGGTTCATTGAAGCCTCAGGAAGCTGTCATTTTACTGTAGACATGCAGTGTTTTTTTTCTGTTTTTCACAGTTTCATTTATTTGAGCTACACAAAACAGCCTGAAGAAATAAAGCGCATGTTCTATGAACTATTGATACGAGTTTTATATGAATGGGATAATATTGAGGAAAATAGAGAGCGCATGCAGGTGTCGGTAGGCTAATAATAGGCTTTGCCGTGAAATGCATGAAGAAATGAAGAGACAAACCCAACAGGAAATATTGAATATTAAGGCTCAGGCTCAGAAATTAAAATACACCCTTTGGAGCTTACGTGGTTAAGAATCGTGATAATGTTACGAGTATCTTTAAAAGTTTCCTCTTCGGTCAGATTTCAGTCCGTTTCCTCATCAATATGCGAGAGGTTAGAGCGATGCGCGCTCCCGCGACAGGGCGCGCAATTGACGGCAGGCACGAGCGCGTTTCTCGGCATAACACCGGCATCCTGCGTGTTTTAGTTCTCTCCCTGGTTGAATGCACCTGGATCAAATGATGGCTCATTAGAAGAACATTGACATGCTGAAAAGGGCGTTATTACCAGCAGGGAGGGAACTAAAACATGCAGGACCGACTTTGGGCCCTCCAGGACCGACTTTGGGCCCTCCTGATATAAGGTTTTCAATGGGATCTGAGGAAGAAAATATGATGATTTCTTACTGGTTCTATACATCGGTGGTAGAAAACGTGTTAGTATATGTTGTTTCTGGTAAAACAAAAAAACTACTCTTTATTATAAGCTTCCTTATAATAAATATGTCTGTGTTTCCTGCTCTTATTCTGGGACAGATGAGGATTTTGTCTGTTCGAAAGCGACGCCCAGCAAAAAGGCCAGAGAGGAAACAAAACACAAACAGAAGAAACCTTCAGTCAGGTCCTCCGGCCCAGAGTCAAACCCAACAACAGCTCAGAGCGAGAAGAGCAGGTGGGCAAGAAAATCAGTTTTAGTCTGCTTCTGTGTGTTATCCTCAGATTTAATGGAGCCAGCTAATCCATCGCAACAAAACCTCACAAAAATGTCCACAATAACCCGTTTGCTCCTGTTGTAAGTTGTGATATGTTTCCTTACATGTTGTGAGCATAAACTCATTACTTGTTTCCAGAAAACCGCTGGAGGAAAAGTTGTATGAAAGAGATCTTGAAGCAGCCATCACGTTTCTTTTCTTAATAACTCGGACGGATTAAACGTTTCTCCCACTGGTAAGGCTTAGCTGTTGCACGTAACATGTAGATTTTACGTTTCACAAACTTCTAATTCTGTTTACTGTTATTTTCCCAGCAGATGTTCAAAGCCCCGTCGATGAAAACACAGATCCACCTTCTTTGCTTCTGTCCAAACTGCAGCGTGAACGAAGCAGCTTTAGGTAAATCTCTTTTTTCCTCTTTCCTTGTCTCTTTCTTTTTTTTTAACAACATTTTCTTCAGGCCTTGATGAAGTCACATCAGAGAAAGCATCACCTCGACTAACAGAGCTGAGGAGCAGAGAAAGAAGGATGAAGATGAAGACTACAAACCCAAACTGACTCCAGGTTTTTATTTAAACTCACAAACTCACGCAGATGATAATGTGCCATCTACTTCAGTGTATTTATGCTTCAGTGGAAGTAAAAATCCAAGATATTGCTTAAGTAAAATCAATTATGTAATTTGTGGAAAGGCTGCTTTAGGACTCATAAAATGTGATCTAATGTCATCAGACAGACAAAAACGTGCAATTTCTGGTATTTTAAAGCATAAAATAAAAGTTAATGCCATTTTAAAATAACTAAGGCAGGAATAACATAGTTACAAATAAACACTTTTAAACATAACACTTATAAAAACCAATACTTATGATGTAGGTAATTTATATATGTTAGAATTAGAACAGGGTGACAGAAATAACTTGATCCCCAAATTACATAAAAATCTTAACAGAACATTAGAACAAAAACATTTAAAGATAAAAGGTGTGGTTTACTAAAATTAGTCTTAAAAATACTTTTTTTTTTTTTCTTCAAAACTTAACTGAGTAAATGTAAGTAGTTACTACAGCACCTCTAGTAATAAATAGTAAATTTCAGGAAGAAATTGGTCACCGTTGTGCTTTTATTTTTTGAAGCCCAGTTGCAAGACTTCCGGTTTCGTCGTGCATTTGAAGGTGGCTTGATGCAGCTGCTGTCCCGGCGCCCCCCATCCCCCACCGCCCTGTCCAGACTCAATCAGCTTTGACTCCCGTGTCACAGACGCTGATGTTTTAAACCTCAGTAATTAATCACGATCACGAAGAACCAACCTGTCTTTCCTTTCAGCCACTTCTTTTAAAACCAATATTCAAGAAATATAAATAACCACGAATCAACTTGTGGATGTTGTCCCTAACTTAACCCGCATAAAGAAGGTTTAATTAAGTAAAAACGCCAAATTAGTACACAAGAAAACAAATGGCCAAATATGGAAGGTGTTGACCATAGAACTAAAGTCAAATAAGAACAATAATAATATTAATAACAACAGTGTGTGAAGTTTCTATGTATGACTATGATTGCACAAATAAACAAACCCAATACATATTTAAAAATGACAAATTCATTGCACATGACCTCAGTACTCTAAGATAAGACATCAAGGATAATCTACGTTATGCTTCAAGAATATGAAAAAAAAAACATAGACCATTTCTCATACCAGAAAGTAGCATGAGAAATGGTCCAGCTTTAAAACAAACCCTATAAAATGAAAAACAAAAAGACTTTTGTGTCACAAACATAAACTAAAATCAAAATTAAATTTCAAATACGACCAAGAATGAACAAAAACACAGATGATGAAATACAGTTATATAAGGAATGTCAATGATTAAAACAGAAACAATTTAATAAATGCAATTATATCCACTATTGTCTCGCGTTTAGTTCCCTTTTCTAAACAAATGCTCAGTGATTTCAGTGTTTTGGACTCTAATGCTGCAGCCTTTGTCTCAGGCAGCCAAGTTAAAGACAGATTTGTGTTTTTCGAGGATTAAGGAAGCCTCTGTAATCCTAAACCAACGTCTCCGCTGCCTGAGTCACATTTCAGATTGTTTTACTGCGGATTGAGGAATGTCTTCCAACTTCTCCAGCCATATTTGTGTTTGTGACATGGTGAAAGATAATCTGTCCTTTCCTGAAATGTGGGTCAAATGATGCGGCGGTGGAGCGATAATGAGGCTGCCTCATCTGAAACCGGATGTTAAGGAACTTTGTGGACAATTATTGATGAAATCTGATTAAAAAAAATGTAGTTTTTCAGTGATTTTTTTTTTTTTTTTTTTGTAGATTTTAGCCTGGGATGGGCTGCACAATATTCCCGTCTAGTGACGGGACTGAGTTACTGCAACACTGAGGGAGAGACAGGAAGCAGACAGAAAATGTGAGGTGGATTTAGGAGGGACGTGTGTGAGGATGGAGGATGGTAGACAGAGGCTGCAGACGGGATTAAAGACTCCATCTGTCCAACACAATCCTTCAGAAAACACACAAAACAAACCAGACAACACTAAATCTGTCCAAAAATACAAACAAATTAACTATTTACAACCATTTAAACAACGTGAATGTTGGTTTTCACTCCAAACATATTAAATAACAAGAGGATTAAAAGTAGGTTTGTTATTTTTACTGTTTAAAGGATTTGTGTGTATCATTTTTCAGAATTAAAATGTATTTTGTTATCACTGCGGACAAAGAAAACACAACGAAATAAAAAAAAATAGCAACTCTCAAAGGCAAGTCGAATAATTGAATAAAATCATAAATAATATCTCAAAAAATATTAAAAAAATAGCAGAAACACAGAACAACTGGGATGTTAAGGAAAAATAACATCAAAAACATATATTTATATTATTTTTATATACCCTAAATATATACATTTTTATATATTTCCTCCCTGCTGACTTTATATACTTATTAATAAACTAAATATTTTTATGAAACGTGTATAATATTTACAAACATAACATAAATTATTTATATATTAATAAAATTATTATACTAATGATTTTATTAACAAAAAATTTTATGAATACTAATATTCTTTTTTTTAAAGTAATACATATTAATTTATAAATAAATTTAAATTTCATATCAATATATTAATTTATAATATATGAATAAATATATTTATAAATAAATAAATAAATTATCAGGTTTTAGATTTTATTTTTGATGTAATTAAGAAGAAAAAAAAGACAGAGCATTTGTTTAGCTTAGCCAGACAAAATTCTTGACGGTTTAGTTAATATTTGCAAAATACTATGAAAATTGAAAACAAATCCTCATTTCTATCTGACTCACTGCCAGAGCCGGCCCCAGGCATAAGTGAGCCGAGCTGCTGCTGAGCGCTCTCTGGCCACCAGGGGGCTCCAAACATCACCCTACATAGAATGCAGATATCAAAATATCCTATTTGTTATGTCAAACGTCAGTGTTTCAGAACCTCAAACCAATTTAAATATTAGTCAAAGATAACACAAGTGAACGCAAAACGCATCTTTTAGATGAAAGTATTTATTATTAAAGGACGAAAACAAATCAAAACCTATTAACTGGTTAGGCTCCCGTAAGTAGCATCAAACGCAATCAAGTGTTTGAGATACCAATAAACAAATCTGGGTTAGTAAAGTGAAACAAAGTTAGAACGATAATGTTTAAAGCTGCAGGACGTAACTTTTTTATAAATAATGATTTTTACATATTTGTTAAAACTGTCATCATTTTTTGACAGAATGCTATGAGACAGATAATCTGTTAAAAATATGAGCTTCTGTGCCTTATTCCAGTGCTCCCAGTGCTAACTAGAAACAACCAATCAGAAATCAGAGCCAGGTCTTAGCGCCGTCGATCACAGTCTCGTGCGGCGCTGCTCGAGTTTGTTCTCTGCTATGCTGCAACTAGCATAGTTAGCCAATTATGTTGGCGGATAAATGGTTTTCCTGTAATGGAAAGTTGTTTCTTGGCCATTAGCGCATTTAGCAGCAAGTACATGAGATTGATTGACAGCGCTAAGACCCGCCTCCTGGCTGGTTGTTTTCGATCGGTTTCTTCAGACAGCAATAATTACTCAGGGAAAAGATGCATGAGATTGATCTTTTCACAAATTATCTGTCTTATGGTGACAGTTTTAATAAATATCTAAAAAAGAAAACATATATTTTATAAAAGTTATCTACTGCAGTTTTGAGCTAAAGCATTATGACCAACTATAAAAAGACGAAATAAGCTATAAGCATGTCTAAAGGACAGCCTCCCTTCAGAGGAGTGTTCTGTTGGGAGCCGTTTTGGCGTTATGTGTAGCTGACAGGAAAGCGGCTAACTGGGAGGTTCTGTTCGACTCGCTCCGTCACAAGACTTCGGTCAGCAGACCGTTCTGCTGGTCGGCATCACGTCTCCCATTACCGCCGCAGGATAACTCAGTTAAACGGGCTCACCGGCTCTCTGTCTCTGCTCAACATGCTGACTTTCTCTCATTATCTGCTGACTCTCTCTGCTCCCTGCTGACTGTTAGCCGCCCATTATTCTCTGACCTCCTTCTTTGCTTGTGAGTGCAGTGACACTGCCTTGTTTATGTTTGTTTTCAGAGTAGTCTGGACTCAAACTAACGAACTGAACCTGCAAGATTATTATTATTTTATTGTCTTTTTAAAGCACTTTATAAGACAAATATTTCCACTGATTTTGATTCGATGGATTTATTTCAAACTGGTTTTTAAAAACAATAAAACAAGCAATCAGTAGGACAGAGAAAACTTGTGCATATTTAACCTATAGAACAAAATCATTTATTTACTACTTACTTTTCTGTTTGAGAAAGCGTAAGAAGAAGTGCACTTACTGAATCCTACCCCTTATCTTAATTTAATGAAACATATTACCAACTAAATAACTATTTTAAAAAAATGTCATTAAAGCCATGTTATAATATTCATGTTGTGGAAGTCAAGAAAAAGACGAAAAAGTAATTTGAGTCTTGTTTTATTCTCAATGTCTTCCAACCAAAACCAAAAATTGAATGAAGGACAACCGTTGGTGTCTTCTCACTTCTCCTTCTCCCCTTCACAATAAGAGCATACATTCGGGTGTCAAATATGCACATTTTATCCGCCACAATGTGTTTGTTCTGTCAACAAATAAATTATATTACATAGACAAAATGATTACAAAAAACTTATAACAAGACAAGAAAATCTTTGGCTAATAAATAAATGATCAGGTTAATGACAATTATAAATAATAACAGAAGAATTACCTACTCCTTTTCAATGTACACCTTTAAATTCTTATTAATCTGTGTTATATAACAGTAAACAAAATGTAAAAGAAAAAAAACAATGATAATGATAGTAAGATAGCAATAATAAGCTAATAAAGGTTATAGAAACACAGAAGAAAGAACAATAAATTATCTACTCCGTCTCATAGTTACGTGCACATTTTTATCCAAAACTTTAACTTTATTTTAAATTTTACTCCCTTTCATGACATTCCAGCAACTTTTCATCTTTATTTTCTTATTTCTAAATGGCACTGAGGCACTTCCATTGTTAAAATGTTAAAAATGTTGAGACAACTTGGTATTATTTCATTTTTAAGTTTTTGTCACCCTTGTCTGTTCATGTAGGGGTAACAGGGTTTCATTTTAACATTACAGACGTGGAGTTTGTCAAGATGTGTTAATTTATTCTTTGAATGTATTTTGTTTAGTCAGGAAGTTATTTCTCCAGACATTTTGTTGTTTGTTTGTTTTTTTTTTTTGACATTTTGCCGATAGGGTAAGCTCTGTGGAGCTGCTCTTGACGGTTGGTGGTTACCATAGTAACCGATAACCGAAAGCTCCGCCCCCTTTTTTTCTGTTGCCGTTCTGTTACTGCTAGGATCAGCTCGGTGTTTTCTTTACAAATATTATATGTTAGCATATATTTTAGACACATTTAATCATATGCAGGGTTTCATGAGTAATTTTGCCGTGTTTTTGTGTATGTTTTTATCTGTTATTATTATTAATGTCCGTTTTAGCTATGTTTAATTTTTAAAAATGCTAGCTGCTGCTAACTCCCAATTGGGAGCCATTCCTTTGTATTTTGTTTAGGGTTATTTATTATATTTTATTTAATGTATAGAGGCAGAAGTTGCTGTACTGATGTTAATCACCAACTTGATATTCTCTTTTGTTAGAATAAATAAAATGAACTTGAATTTGTCTGTCGTGAAGTCAATCTGAGACGGTTACATAAGCATCCAAACTTTACTGGTACATTTTCCTTTTTAGCATGTTTTTCAGCATGTCAGCCATTTACAATTACCTCCAAATTAAATTAGAAACTCCCAGGAGGAGACGCTCACTGCCAGAGTCCCAAATTGGACAAAAAGGACAAGATTGAGGAAAAGCTCAGGTGATCCGAAGACCGAAACACTGGAGGAGCGACTTTTCATCAGATTAATGAGAATATAAAAAGAAGTGAGCAAAAGTAGAGTAGAAATCAAATTAGGGAATGAGCCAGAGAGCGTTTCAGATCAAGCTGTTATAGTTGTAGCATCCAGGGAAGAGGTTCCTTCAGGTCCTGTTGGAGAACTGAGCAGAGGGACATTAAAGAAGCATCATGACTCGTTTACATCTCCTAATTGGATTCCTGAGTTGTCTTCACCTGGCAGGTATGGCCTTTACCTCCAGAAGAATTACATCTATTCTCTTTTTAACTCAAAAAGTTCATCAGCATCATCGAAAACTACTCTTGTGTCAGAATAGGAGACACAAAGAAACTTTATAATGTTCTTTAAATGTTTTTAAAGGCCTTCATTGTAACTTCTTAGCAGAAATTGGCTTTTTTTTTTAATGATCTCGTTTTACAGAAAAACACAAAGACTGGATTTCTTTCTCTGAATTTGAGGATTCATTTTAGATCACAAAGACGAAAGAAATCTCAAGTTACCTGAAAAGATGGTTTGCTTGTGGTTGTGTCATTTAACAGGAGACATTTGTGCATGATGATCCGGAAGATTTAATACTAATCGGTTTTATAACAACTTTCAAATTAAATTTTGAGAAAAATTGTTTTAAATTGTATTATTTTTGTTTTATTTATTTGGTTTTGATTGGAAATAAACTAGGAAGCATAAATGAAGGCTGGAATGTCTTATGTTGGCTTTCTTAATTACTTTAATATGACACCCAGTTAGATTTTAGTAAAATATTATAAAAGCAAAACGAAATATGTTTTTCCAGTCCATACGTTTAAAGCATCAAAATGTATTTGTTTTAAATATAATTAAATAAAATAATTACAGTAGTCTCATTCACCACTTGATTAATTCATACAGAAGTTATTCAACGGGACACAATAGTTTTTATTTTATTTTCATTTTACTCGTATGAAATTTAGGAATGAAGGGAGGAAATGTCAAATGAAGGTATGAAATGGTGAAGGAACGAATTAATCCAGAGAAAAAGAAACGTCCAAAAACTATAGACCAAGACCAATTTTATTTTAAAAACTTTTGCAGTCATTTTTAATATTTCTATTTAAAGTATTCAGTTAACCTTCCACATTGTAGTTCTCTCTATAATAATCTCTCTGTAATCTCTCTATAATAATAAAAGAGTGATCATCTTTTATTATTATGTTAAAGAATAAGATAACTCCGCTGAAATTAACCTTAAATTAAATGATAAAATAATTTCTGATGAAACAAAATGCCTGCAACTGTGATTTAAATGTTGAGAAAAAATAAAAAATTTGTCTGAAAATATAACGAATTTTTGTAAATCACACATTATACTATTTGTTAAATTATTATTATTGTTTAATATTTTATTCAGAGGTGTGTGGTAAACCGCTGTTTTATAGTAAACATTTGAACAAACTTGAATAAATTTTTACTATAATTTTGTCCACTAGGGGGCACCAATGATATTTATGATCCACAAACATCAACAATCTGTTTTCCTGTATCACTGATAACAGCTTTAAATTTCCCCGTGGGGTGAATAAAGTATTTTTAATTGGTTTAGTTTGAGTTTATTTTGAAATTAGTTTCTCTGCTGATCAAGTATGGCAGAAATTCAGATCTGTTAACCTTTAGTAACATAATCTGGTAATGAATTATGCGCACAGATGGCTCTTTTTAATTTAAATCCGTCTTTTTTCTCTCTCCAGGCTGTTTGCAGTGTTACACCTGTGTGTTTCCTTCCATTTCTCCCGTGGACTGCCTGATGTTTCCTGTCGAGTGTCCTGCAGGCCAGCGCTGCCTGTCCAGTGTGGCGACAGGAAGGCGAGGTCAGAGCCAGACGAAGTCCTGTCAAAATAAAAGCCTTTGTGGAAATAGTTTGTCCCACTCTGTTATAAAAACATTTAGAGCTTGAAATCCTTTGCGTGTCACGTCTGATGTTTGATTTTGAATCTTCTTTTCTGCATTGCTGCAAACTAGCAGAGATTGCTGTAACTGGTTTTCTCTGTAGTAACAAAAACAAAAGAATGACTCAACGCTCTGGAACTCAGATCCGTTTTTAAATCAGGCAAACTGACAGCATAATGTCATTAAATGATCTAAAAATAACCGTAACCTCTAGAAATATCTGGGAGTGGCAAAGGACTCCCTGTGTTTCATTAGAGGTAAAAGGTCACAGCTGATAACAGAATCACGCTGATAACTTTCCTTATAGGGATAATTTTAAATTAAAATATCAATAAAAGTTGCTTGTTTTGTCATTTAATTAATTATTTTCAATGCCTAATTTAAGTAGAAAAAAATACCAAGAAATTTAATGACCAAGCATGTTCAAACTAGGGTCCGGGGGCCATTTGCGTCCCATGGACTGATTTTATGTGGCCCTCCACCACCACAATTAATTTATAAATTAAATTATACATTTAATTTATAAATTACATGTTATTTAATTTATAAATTAAACAAATTATTAAAAAACTACAACTTTTAAATTAAAATCTACTTACGAAAATGTTAGATGTAACACAAAGTGGCTATCTTTTTGGTTTCCTTTCATTTTCATGGTAAATAGAACTGTAAAGTATAAGTCATTAACTTATACTTTACAGTACACTTTGGTGCACCCAAATCTGCTTTTAATTGCTGTGTTTTCAATTTGAGATCTATATCCTGTTTTTATTGCTGTGAATAGACTTAATATTTTTTCAGTTTTCTTCAGTTGAGCCCAAATATAATAAACAAACCAGCAATTGCCATTTGCAGTGAAATGGCAATTGCAGAGAGTTAAAACTTTCATTGAAAGCTGGTTAACAATTATTCTGTGTGGCTGGGGATTATCTGTAAACCATCTGCAGCATTTTCGCCACTAAAGCCACGATTCGCTCTGTTTTTGGTTCGCCAGGTGCCATTCAGCTGACGATATACGAGAAGAGTTGTGCCGTCCCGACACAGTGTGGCTTGGCTGGACAGAAGTACACCTCCGGGGTGTACTTTAACTACACCAACGACTGCTGCGACACGGATCTCTGCAACGCAGCCGGGTCTGTTGGTGCCCTCAGCCTGAGAGGAGCACTGCTCTGCCTGCTGCCTGCACTCGGCCTCCTGCTGGTCTGAACAGAGCCACCAGAACCACGGACCGCCTCCGCCTCGAAATGCCTCTTTAGAAAACCATGGCTGAGATGTTAAAGGAAAATTAAGTTTTAGTTCATCACATCAGTCATCAGTAATATTTGTTATCCAGCAGCTCCTATAGAAGATAATAAAAGTGGAAAATGTTTCTATTGAATGATATTTATCTAGAAAGAATATGAAATTTTTTCTAGATAAATATCTAGAAATTCTTTCTAGATAAATATCTAGAAATTCTTTCTTTCTAGATATTTATCTAGAAAGAAAGTGAAATTCTTTCTAGATATATATCTAGAAAGTGTGTTAAATGTGACTTTTCTTGACCTTAACCTTAAACTTTTTGTTCTTTCTGAACTCTTTTAGTCAAAATTATAAACTGAGGAGCATAAATTAGACTTCATATTCTCCGAATCGAAATATCAGGGCTATAAGAAGAAATAAAAAATAAATTAACTAGAATAAAGTCATACCAGAATAATGACTTTATTCTCAAAATCGTATTATTTTCTTAGTGTAATATTAATTCTCCGTCATGTTATGGTTAATAAATCAGTAATATAAATTGTGACAGCCAGCTAAGCAAAGTTGGTGGAATCAACTGACTCGCTCTTTGGTTGCCTAGAGACTCACTCACTACTGTTTGGTTACCTAGCAACAATTAGCTGAGGAACTTGCGAGGCAGCAGTTTCAGGTTTTGCCTCATTACTGCTTAAAACCAAACAGCATGGAGTGGAAACTGTGGATAAGAGGAAAGGTCACGACACCAGTTTGGCTGCATTTCAGGTATTTAAAACAAAAAACAAATCAATAATTAATGAAGCCTTATTGTTCAGCCCTATGTTATTCTGACTGGATTAAGGCCAGTTGTTTCAAAACGGTAAATAGATAAAAAGTCAGCTTATATGAAGTCAAACATGTATAATGTGACAGTGAGAGGAGTTGCGTTTTCAGTTTTATGCTAGCAGTGGTGCTACAGATCATCAGATTTTTGTCAAGTTTTACATGTGAAGTGTTTTATTAAGTTCCTGTGAAGAGATTTAAAAGTCCTACTTCTGTTTGTGTTTTTTTAAGTATCTATATAAAAAGAGGTTTGTCAGATTGTTCTGTTAGTTCAGCTAACATTAATGTTCTGTTTGGTACTGATTCTGTTTCCCTAAACAAAGCATTTTGTACCAAACGATGTAGAATCCGTTCATTTCTCTTGGTACTTTTACAATTATGGAGATAAATAATAAAAGCCCTCATATTTTGAATTGTCATTATTATACAGAATCTTCACAGTTTTAGATTATATATTTTCACTGGTTATTGTTCGGACCACTGAATTTGATTAAATTCCAGATTATGACCTCTAATCGAACCAAATATAACTAAGCAACTTCCTCGTTGGTCAGTTATGGGAAGCATATTAACATATTCAACAAACTATATAAAAAAATGTAAATGTGTAATATTTATAAGTAAGAATTATGATGTTCAACAGAAACTTCCTTCTGTTTTCTTCTTATGTGGACATTTCAATAAAACAATCCTCAAAACAAACCAGAAATAAAACAGGACGCATTTTATTACGAAGATATTTTTATTGGAACATTAATAAAAGTAAAATAAAAAAAGTTTCAGCTGTGAGTTTGATTGTCCTCGCTGCTGCTCTGATCGGTTTAACTTCATGATGCCATTAGCATTAAGACAGCGTGAAAAATCACAACATCAGTAACAAAACATGTGAAATGAAAAGCATAAAATAAAAATCCAACACATTTCCTGGTCCCTGAAATTGTTTCAAATATACATTAAGAAATGAGAGTTTCTGCTATGCTTGGACAAAAACACTAATAATGATTAACAGTGAAGTTATTCATATTTAATCCCTTTAAGCAGTAGACCATATTAAAAAATTGACCAAATCCACATCAGATCAACAAGCAAAACATTCTGTAATCAAACCCAAATCCTTCATAAAATTTAGGTTTATTGAGGTGAATTAACTCACAGCTGATTTCTAGCACAGTCCAACTACGTTTGCAGGATCTTCTAATTGCACTTCGGTCATTTTTAGCAACACTAAAGAACTTCATATCAAAACAGCCCAACTGTGTTACCCTGAGGTTTTCTGGATGTGTTGCTGTTTAACCAGACAAAGTGTGCTATCAGCTCCAGTTTCTTCCATTTTGATTTAATTCAAGGTTGTTTTGCAGGCAAGAAAACTTCAAGGAGCGAATTGAACCAACAGACAAGAGTTACGACCGAGTCTCAGATCTCTTTGGATAAAAGTAAGGCTAACGGTGGCATACTTATAATTTGTTTTTTTGTCAGAAGAACTTCACACAGCCAACAAAAATATATAAGTAATCTATACTTTGATCAGGGGTTTGATATGTAACAGAGAAACAAACCCAGGTTCTACACCAGAGGTGTCAAAGTCATTTCTGTTTTGGGTCAAATCAAGATCATGAATGCTCTTAAAGGGCCGGTTGTACCAGAACGCATTGGTAAACTTAAAAATATTAATGAATTCTTAAATTTAAATAATGTAATTGAATGTCTTTTCAGTTCTACTAGAACTTTGCGATTGTTTTTGTGATTTTTTTTTGCAATAGGAATCAAAGAGTTTGTGGTTCTAATTTGGAAATATTTGCACTTATTTATGATGGTAAATTTGACTTTTTACTCCTCCCTGTGTAGATCATGGACTATAATCTGACATCAGTTAAGACTGAAGCAGCTGTTTAGTACAAGTCAGAAAGTTTTTGACATTTTTTGAGAGAAATCTTCACTAAACTCCCAATAATTAGTACACAAAAGTGTGTGGATTTGTTGATTTTCGTGAATTTCCATAATAATACGCAAGAAACTGGAGGGACTGATAAAAAACAAAAACTGATATAAAAACATAAAAACTGCATTGATTTGATTGAAAACATGACATTTAAGCAGACTTAATGTTTAGTCCAGAATCCAGAGGGCCACATAAAAAGCTATGGCAGGCCGGATTTGGCCCACGGGCCTCGAGTTTGACACATGCGTTCTAAACAGATATTTTTTCAACTTAACTGCAAACATTACAGAAAAATGAAACATTTTCAGAAAGTAATTGAACAATAATAAAATCCCATACAGTTGCGATCCTTCCACAGACTTTTTAAAAACTCATTTCCGATGAGAAAGTATCTTCAGCAACTTCAATAAATCCCATTTCACTGTGGAAATGTGAAAACTACTCAACTGTCTAGTCATTCACATCAACAAGAACCGAGCAAGTCCAAGGAATAAGCAAACCATGCAGCTGTCTGCGGCTCCACACCAACAGGGGGCTCCACAGAGCAGCTCCGGTGCAAAGATTTTCTTCTACTTGTTTTCCATCAATAAAGATATTTGTTATTAGTCTTAAACTAAAAATATACAACTTCTGAGCTCTAAAACTCAACTAAAAACAAAAGAAAATTGTTTTAATTAATTGTGGGCCACTGTAAAATTCTGACATTATGATAACCTTAAGAAAAAAAATACCACGATTTTATTGTAATGTACTGGTTCTACCTTATTTTACTACAAATTCTACTACTGCAAAAAATATTTAAAGTATTACTCTAATTTAGATTTTGTTGATTTTAATTTAAAAGAAAACAGGCGGTGGTTATGGTCTTTTGAAGCAATCAAAAAGCTAACAACCTACATTTATTTTTAACATCTTTTTTAATGCTTTCTACAAAATTCCCTTTCTTCTGTCTCTTTTGTGATTACTTTAAAGTGAACAGTTAGCTTATCGACTTCAGCATGCTCACGGTCTCTCTCCCATTCATGTAATTATTAATTAGAGGCCTTGAAAGCGGATCACAGACAAGCTCACTAATCTTGACTAATCCTTCACGCTCGCTGTGGGAGCGCAGAAAGAGGAAGCCCGCGTCTATTGAAACGGTTTCCTGTTTAACTGCTGTCAGCGCCGGCTCGGCCTGGGCTGTTTTCCTCTGGTCCGTAATGAATGCAAACCTTTTCTAAATCATGATGTCTTACTATGAAAAGTTGTGTTTCCTCTGTGATAAAGTCTGTGGGAAACACCTGTGATTAAAATAGAAAATGACTCGATGGTATGCAAATATCACTTCCCTAAAAAATGGCGAGAGACTAAAACGGTTTAATCTGGATGTGTTGGAATAATTAATCTTTAGAATACCCTGAAAGAAAAATAAAGAGGGGGGAAAGATTGTAATCAGACACAAGAAAAGCTGTAGTATGTTTTTTTTTCTCCTGTAGTATTAAAGTAAAAGTATTTAATCAGCTGAGTATTGATTTTTTGTTGGTGACTGATGCTATCTAGTCATTTAGCTGTGTTAGCTGGGTCGCTAATTAGCCTGCAGTTTACCAACAGACCAACTGTACCAATTGTAGATTGTTATATTCTTTAAAAAAATGTAACCCAAAATATCTCATATGTTTTTTTTTTATTAGTTGTAAACCTAAAACCTGATATTGGACATGCTAGCAACTCCAGTAGCTAGCCTGTTATCTTTCCACCGAAAGATAAAATACTTATAGCTTCTTGTGCTGAAATGCTTCTTACAAACTATATACTATAACCGTCTGCTTTCTTGTGACCATATAAAAAAATATTTATTTTATTGTTCTTTTTACCCTGAGAAGTTTTTGGTAATTTCTCCGTATACACAGCTAGCACAAACAACAGCTGTGTAAGAAGTGTTGCAGATTTGTGTTATGGTTTAACTTTGTTTTTTATATCAAAATCAAATTAGTAGTAAATTGATATTATGCTATATTGTTCAACACATACACTGCATTTGCTGTAGTAGAAATAAATATCACTTTTCTACTTTGAATAAAAATAATTAGATTATGTTTTGATATTTTCGCTTTAAAGGTGGTCTACAATTTTTCCTTGAACAAGTTAGAATAAGTCTATTGCTATAAAAAACATTTTTATTAACTTTTTTGCACAAAATTATTCTTCACTTCTGGTATTTTGAGCTCCTTCCAGAAGGAGCCGTTTTGGGGCATCTTGTCACTTTAAATCCAAATGAGCAAGTATACATCCTTACATCTTTGATAAGCATTAGTAGAGCCTCTGGCACAACCAACAAGAATGCAGCAAGTGGTTTCTAGATGATAAATCAACAGCAAAACACTTGTCTTTTCAAGCAGCCATTGTACAGTGAATACAGCGGTGAAACCAGCTGAGCAAACATGCCGCTTGGGTTGCTACGTAACAGGCTGGACTTCACTGGGGTTGCTAGGTAACGAGCTGGGCAGTGCCGGCTGATTTGTTACATTACATTCTGGAGGTTTTTTGAAACTTTCCAAAAGAATTCAAAAATTAGCCAAAAACCATCTGGGTGTTTTTTTTAAGCGCTTGGGTTGAATTTGGAAGCAGTAGGGAAGTACAAAAACATATAAAAATACAAATTTAGATAACACGCCCACTTTAAATTCTTCTTTTAAACCCATATTAAGGTTACCATAACGTTAGACTCTTTTACCAGCCTAGAGTTTAATAAAAACATCGTTATGCTGAGAATAGCAGCAAACAGTGGTATTAGGTGAGAGTGTGGGGCCCCAAATTGTTATTCTGTCCAAATACCAAAGAAAAGCTTGAACTGGCTCTGATCTGAGGTTAAAGGTCAATGAAGCAGGTGAATAAAGGTAAACAACAGAAAGGCTTTTGTTTAAAAAAAGTGTGAGAAAATGCAAGCCTTCCGGAAAGAAACATTTTGATTTTGTCCTGTATTATCTAGACCAGGGGTGTCCAATGTGCGGCGAGGGGGCCGTTTGTGGCCCTTGGAATGAGTTTGTGTGGCCCCTGACTGCAGATAAAAATTTGGGATGAGATGGACACTTTTTAAAATCATTTTAGGATGAGATTTCCATGACAAGTTTATATCTTCAATGAAAAACACAAAGAATTTTTCTTTCAATGTTTTTAAAAACACAATTTACAGACCAAGAAAATCAAAAATAATCGACTCAAAAAGTTAAATAAATGTAAACATTAAGGCAAATTTCATTCTAATGTTGGTTTTGATAAAAAAATTTAACTTGTTCAATTCATTGTTGTGCAGGTAAAGGAGAAAACATTCACAATAATATGTTTATTATGTTGTTCAATGGACAGAAAAAGCTAATTTTGGCCCTTGGTGGAAAAAGTTTGGACACCACTGATCTAGACTTTGCCCTCGTCTCCCTGCTGATGTAATCGATCCTGGTTGAAGTAGAGAATAAATACAAAGATCCAACTGTGGGTGTGTGTATTCTGTAAGGTAAACAAAGGTTAAGGGAAACACCCATTGGCAGGGAAACAGATCCTGGTTGTTTGCAGAGTAAATATTTGACTACTGATGTCTGTGTGGATTTATTTTTTTTACTTTAACGTGGCCTATCGCCGTCCTACTTGAGAGCTTTTGCTACAGATGAATACGCCATGAGGATCTCCGTGTCGACAGGACAGGTAGCGCTAAACTCTTCCCTGGCGTACGCTGCGTTCAGGTACCTCCAGACGTTAGTCAGAGACTCTGGGATGGTGAAGTTTCTGTACTTCAAACTCACCACCTGGGGGTAAAAATAAATTAATAAAAAAGGATCCGTTTGAGTGGCAGGGATCAGGAAAACCGTGGCGAGGCTAAACGTCGCACACCGAGAAGATTACCTTCAAGATGTGCAGCTTTGGCAGCAAGTTGCAGTCCGCCAGGGTGAGCTGCTGGCCGTCCAGGAAGGGGCGTGACGAGGAAGTGGCCTCTTCGGCGGCGTCCTGATCGATCTCGTCAGGAAGTGGGGAGCCGAGGTAGCTGTCCAGCTTCTGCAGAGCCTTCATGAGGCCTTTCTCTAGATCTGAGAGCGAACACAGACACAAAGAATAAGCGGGGAGATTAAGAGGATGTGCGCCGTTCACGCTGACGTAGGGCTGCTAAAACTGTAATGTTATTAACAGACGCTCCCTCCCTGCTGTGGTTTTTTCTTTAGCCTAAAATTAACATGGTGTCTTCAGCGTTTTGCTTTCGTTATTTTTGATGCTTACTGTCATTAGTCTGAGGGTTTGAGTTCTTGATGTAAGCAGAGAACTTGGAGAAGATATCGACTCCTGCTGTGTTGGACTCCGGATTACGAGCCGCCAGACGGGGATATCTGGAAAAACAGATGGTTGATTACACTTAAAAAACAACAAAATAAAAACTTAAATCAAATGGCTAAATAAAAGAAGAGCTAAGCTGCAGCTAACAGCTTCATAATTTATTTTAATCAACTGAGATATGTTTGCAGTTTTAAGATCACTTCTAATTTCTTACAATTTTGTTTCCAAGAAGTTACACTTCTTTCTTTTACTTTTCTTTTTCAGGATTTCTGGTGATGTTTCCAAGTTTTTCGGCTGTATTTTTAATTATTCTGAGGCTAACCATGATTCAATTAATCAGTTGATTAATTAATTGCACAATAAATTAAAAAGGTTGATTATCAGTATTTTTAAAGGGTCATTTTGTCATAAACAATTCAGTTATTTGCGGTTTTTATATATTGTTTTGATTGTTTCATTTTGGAAATTGAAAAAGTGGTGTGTTCTGCACAAAATTAAAGTTTCTTTGTCTCCTTAGAGGACAGATTTGCCTTATTATATCTTTATCAATTTATTATTTGAAAATTATCTCAAAACAACAATGTAATCGTTTATTGCAATAAATTCTGGGACAATTTATCATCCACTAACATTTGTAATTGTGAGTAGTCTAGGTGTGCATGCATTATAATGCCATATATTGCTTAAAAATGGTCTCAAAACATTAATGTTATTGTTTATAACATATAGTTTAAGCATAAAATAGTAACAGTTCCTGGTCTAAACTAGTATTAATAAACTTTAAAAACAATAAAATAGCTTCCGAAAGCTTAATAAAAACCTATTCATCAGTAAAAATATAAATAGAAGAATGACTTAAGATCTGGGCAATGATTTAAAGAGTTTACAGTTACTATAACCGGGATCTGTCTTAAATTATCAGTGTATGTCACTTCAGCGCAAACATTCAGAACAAGTGAATGTTAGTGGTTACTTAGGAGGGCAGAGAGTCGACTCGATGAACTCCTCGATTTTGTTGGTGTCGGTTTTCACCTCGTTGCCGTACTGCAGGAAGGGAGGCTGAGCTCCAGGAGCCAGATCCTTCAGGATGTCTGGTTTCCTGAGAGGAAAAAGAAAATCCAGCAGGTCAAAAAAAACGCACACAGTTTAATCCAAAACCTAACGCTCTGCTTTCTTATTTCACGCTACTGGGTGACTGGACAAACTTATCGACCACTGACGATAGGCTGCGACCTTCGCCGGATGTTTTTATAAGACCGATTTTATTTTTGGCCTACGAGTTACACTGCAAAAACACAAAATATTACCAAGTATTTTCAGTTTAGTTTCTAGTGCAAATATCTTAGTGTACTTGAATGGTAAATGGAATGGACAGAACTTATATAGCGCTTTATCCGATAATTTTTGACCACTCAAAGCACTTTACACTAGTGTCATTCACCCATTCGCACTCACAAACGCTCACACATTCATACACCGATACGCATATTGGTAGGCAATTTGGGGTTAAGTGCCTTGCCCAAGGGCACATCGACATGGGGCAGGAGGAAGCTGGAATTGAACCTACAACCTTCTGATCACAAGACAACTACTCTTCCCACAGAGCCACAGTCGCCCTAGTGACTGTGGCTCTGAAGCTAACTTCAGAGGAACTTTTCAGCTGGTTTTAAGTCAATAATTCCCTAAAATTGATGAAAAACTACTTTGAGCAGATGTGGGTCAAAATGATTGGGTTTCATAAACATGTAACAGTTAATTAGTTTAATAATGTTAGTTTTTATTCAAAAAGAACCAGCAAAATACAGTTTTTGTGACTCTCAATAATGTTGTAGGAACTGTACCAATTGTCGCGAGTACGAACCACCTTTTTAAAAGCCACTCTGGTCCAGTTTCTAGTGCAGACATCTTAGTTCACTTGAAATGAGACAAAATTACTTACAAGTAACTTTTCAGCAAGACACAGGAGCTTGTTTGAAATCAGTAATACCTTAGTATTGATGGAAAAACTGCTAGCTCCATAACCAACTGCCACTGACGCTGTTACCTGGCAACGGCAGCCAAGCCCAGCCCGTCACCTAGCAACCAAGTTCTAGTTCCACTGTAAGATTATTTCACTGAAAATATGGGAAAAGTGTCTTGTTATAAGTTTATTAATCTGCCAAAGGAACAAGTACTGTTTTAAACAAGAAGAAGGAGTTATTGACTTAAAACAAGCTTCTACTTCTTGGTAAAAGTTACTTGTAAGTCAATTTTGTCTTATTTGAAGTGTACTAACATATTTGCACTAAAAACTAGACCAAAAATACTTGGCACTTGGTTTTGTGTTTTCGCTGTGTACTCTTAATAACGATATAACAATGCTCGATTTAACCCAAAAGACTCGGCTCACGGAAAAAGAACAACTAATGGCGTTTTTAATGGTGCAAGAAGAGTTTTATTTTGTGATTTATTTACTCGAAAACTATTCAGAATCAGAATAAGCTGAAAAAGGAAAATAGCCTATTTCTTCTGGATAAATAAAAACATCTTGTTATAAGTGAAATAATCTACTAATGGAACTAATACTTTTTCATCAATATTAAGGAATTATTGACTTAAAACAAGTTTCTATTACTGAAAAGTTACTTGTAAGTTAGTTTTGTCTTATTTCAAGTTTCCTAAGGTTTTATGCACCAGAAACTAGACCAAAAATACTTGGAAAGACGTTGTGTTTTTGCAGTGTAGGTCAACCAGATGAATGTGTCTGTTGTACCAGCAGTAACCTGCACAGGATTAAATAAAAACAAACACAAGTGAGGGCTGGTTTTTACTTCTTCATATCCACTGTGGTGACGTCGAAAACCACTCCTTTCAGCCACAGGACCATGAAGAGACGCTGGGAGAACGGACAGTTGCCGATGCACAGACCATCACTTCCTGCCTGCAACACAAAAACAGGCAGGGCGTTAATTCTGATTTATCATTTTCATAAAGTGAGGTATTTGGCATCAACAAACAGAGAAAATAAAACATTTACAAGATATTCTGGTTCATGCTCCTCGTAAAGGTTTTAGTTACACAAGACTTTACCAGGTTTGAAATGCAAATACAAAGCAATGCAATGTAATTAAGAATGCATATTTCCTTAGTTTAACTACGTTACCCAAAGGATTGTAGAAAATTTTAGTTTTTTTAATGTTATGTCTACTTAACTTTCGCTGTGTTGTTTAAACTGACATAAAATTTGGTCAGGTTTTAATCTTCCAAACTAAGTGCGATCCATCTCCCATTGACTCCGATTAAAACAGTTCTTTATTTTAAATGCTGCACATTTTCCATTTGCTAATAATGATCGCACCATATGTGTGCAATTCAGTAAAAACGCAAATATGCAAACTATTTTACAAATAAAATGGAGAAAATGTGTTTTAAGTGTAGATTAATGAGATGAGAAAATAATCAACTTTTTGTATTTTTACTAAACTAAAAGCAAAGATGACCAAAATATGGTTTAAATAAATGACAGACGTTATACGTATGTAGAGTGAAGCAGGCATGAGTGGAGCGGGTTCTGCACCAACATGGGCTGAAAAGACACTCAACGAGGAAGAAGCCATTAAAAATGAAAATCCAGATTACAGTTTGCAAAGATATCCAGAGAGGAGAGAGATTATAATTTCTGAAAACATTTCAAAAGATCTGATGAAGCAAAAACGTAGGTATTACAGTCAGGGGGAACTTGTCACTGTCTGAAGGAATTACCTCATTTTACTACACAAGAGGTTTTCCATCTTTTGTAAAAGTTAAATAATTCATTTTGTTCTCCAATCTAAAAATTAAAACTAGACAATTTTATTTGAATTTCCATAGGTTTCAAAATAAAACATTAAATTAAGTGCACAATTATATATGCAGCTCTGTAAAACATTAAGAGACCACTTTAAATTACCAGTTTCTCTGATTTTACTTTCTACAAGTTTATGTTTCTGAAATTACAAGCAAAAACTTTATTTGCAGAAAATGAGAAATGGTCAAAATAACAAAAAAGATGCAGTGTTTTCAGGCCTCAAATAAGGCAAAGAAAACAAGTTTATACTAGTTTAGAAACAACAATACTAATGTTTTAACTCAGGAAGAGTTCAGAAATCAATATTTGGTGGAAAAACCAGGAGGTTTTCAATGGGATTCAGTGCAGTGGACTCAGTTTTTTTTCCAGAGGTTCATATCAAATAAATCTGTCTTTTTATGGCTAAGGAGACGTTTTATTTTGTAGAAGTGGGGGTAAAAAATATATTTTTAAATTGAAAAAATTGCTGAAAATGTTTCCTTACACTCCAGCTTTTGTAGGTCAAATATTTTGACAACATACCCAAGACCAACACATTCTGTCAGCTGTTTAATCTACATATTTACAGACTTTTTCGTGTTATCCGAGTATTTATTCAACTAGAAACCGATTTTCAATTATGAAATAATGCCAACCAAATCAGTAGATACAAAAATAATAGACTTTATCCTAAGAAAACTTAAAAAAAAACATGAAGTATTTAGCATTTATAGTCACTTTTTAATTGAACTTTAGGCTATCAGATGTAATCGTGTGAAAGTACAGTTCAGGACGTGACTTTAGAAAAGTTACAACAGCATCTTTCACGACTGCAAAGGAAAAAAGTGGAGGGTGGCGCACATGTTCATACAGAGGAGTCATTATGCGAGAGGAAGAGGAATAAACTTCAATTTAGCGCCCTGACCAACATACTAAATATAGATGGAAACCCATCGCCTGTTGTCTTAATGTGCTTTTAATTAGATTACAGGGGTTTATAACCCGCGGTGAGTCATGAGTGGCATGAAAACAAACACAGGTCTCCTTTTTATCTCGGATAAACTCCGATATGCTATCAGATATGAGCAGAAATCTTTCCACGAACCCGTCGCCGCCTGCGGCGCTTTCTGGGTGTGATGGCTCTCGCTGCTGCCGCTTACCTTCACGAAAAGCTCAATTTTGGGCTCGTTTGCGTCGCTCATCTTCACCCAGTGGACACCTTTGCAGAAGCAAAAAGAGAGGACAAGAACTTTGAGTGAAGTTCTGAAAGTGAAGTGAAAAGCAGCAGCGGAAAGGCGGGCAGCTCAGCCCACATCTTCCGCTGCGACAAAGCCCGGACACAAACTGCCTAATGTGACAATGTGGCGGCCGCACGGGCAGCGGAAACGCCTCACGAAGACATTTTCTCCCCGCAGAGAGAATATCTCAAACTTAACCCGAGAGCTTAAATTATCCAGATCTTACGGTGCTGAAAGTTTTCTGTCCGCGCTGCTGCTGCTGCTGCTGCTGCTGCTGGTTTCCTCCTCCAGGTTCAGGGTCTGCCCTGCAGCAGCGACACAGTCATCATCATCATCATCATCATCATCATCATGAAAGCTGCGCCTCCATTTCCTGCTGCGCAGCCCCTGCAGAAAGTTGCATGATGAGAAACTAGGTGGAAGAAATGCAGGAGAGCAAGAATAGATCGAGTTCAAAACAGAAAGTTGGTAAAATTACAAGGACATTCTTGAAATGTTTCTGAGAAACAAGCGTTGATATTTCGATTGGATCACCTGTAGCTTCCTGTTGTGGATTTTAAGGGTCGTTTTGCTTATTTTCATCACCGGATTTTCACTTTATAAACACAAAACTTTCATATTTTACTTTAAATACTAAGGGGAAGACTAAAAAAGTTAAATAGTTTAATATTTTTTCTAAAAATGTTAAACACCTCTAAATAAATTAGTTTATAATATGTAGAGCACTTCTCGCCATCTGCAGGCCAGCTCATGCCAATGCATCTCTTTTTTTTTTTTAGTCAGGCAGAGTTGCGGCTCCCCCTCGTGGTAGCTGGAGGCGCTACACTTCCGGTCCACCGGAAGTGCATTACATTAGGGAGTTCATGGCCTCATTCAGAAACCCCGTTTTTAAACGCTGCATTTTGTTCCAGCAGCACAACTTGTAAAGATACTCCAAGATGTTGCGTAATAATTATTGTATTTACGTTGAAACTGTTGCATCATCTTAGCCATTTAATTAACTTGTTTAATGATTAATTGATACTTTTTTAAAACTTTTTTTTACTTTGTATCAGTGTAGGCAGAGGTGGTTTAATAATTGATTTGAATTAAATCGAATGCAAAAAATATGACAAGAAAACATTCTGGGCATCAAGAAGCACTGCATCTGTATGCGTTGCAGCAGTACTTATTGAATGGTTTGTTAGCATTTAAAAGTTTTACATTTTTAATGAGTTTTAATCAGTGCAAGCAGGGTTGATCTTTAAGGACTTTAAAAATAAAAATTGGTGCTCAAGTAAGAATCTGTTGTGAATTTTCTTAAATCTACACGACTTCAGACACACATCTTCCATGGCCTAAATGAGCTTTTACCATATTTCTGACTAGATATTTGCCCTACGGTCTTTAGAAATTTTCTGATCTTCATTTAAGATCAGAAACCTAGTTGGTTGGTTTCTATAGGGTCTGACTCTACTTTTCAAACAAGTTGAGGTTTGTGACCATTCCAAAAACGTATTGTTTCTCGTTCCCAGATACTTAGATGTAATACCGCAGTTACTGCAGCACATGTTTTCATGCTGCCAGATAGCTACCTTTGGAAGTTACACACTTAAAATCAATCATAACTACATTCACTTATTGAACTTTGATTTTACTATCTATAATTGTTATTATGACAAAAAATGGGATATCTACTACCAGTTGCCAGTTTCATTCAACTGAACATGAGGGCGGCTGCATTTCATGCATTTGTCCAGACTCCAGTTTGGTTTTGGAAATGTAATAAATTGTCTTCCACTGTCTAAACGCTCTAGTAAGAGATGTCGGGATTGCATGTTCCCCACTTTGATAAAAAAAATTCCCTATTATTTTCCTCGCATTAATAAGTCAGTTGCTGACAAACCCAACAGAATGATTGACAGGTGGGGTCATATTAATTCTTATCCCTTTTTAATTTTTTCTAAATATAAATGATTCTTTACAAACTGAATCATATATATTGAGGTTGTTTATTTGGTGCAGAGTAACCAGCCTGGCCCTGTTTGTGTGCTTGTGAAGCACCAGAGGGCGTCATTGGTTTCAGAATAACTTGCAGACATGTTGGTGCAGCCAGATTTATCAGCTGATCTGGAGGAAACAATAGACTGTAGCTGGCAGCCATGAAGAGGACATATCACAAGCCTGGATCATGGAGGCAGAACAAACCTCACCCAGATGGAGCGCAAAGATTACTTGTGTCTCTTCAAAATAATTAAAGGCCTAATTATTTTTTAGATAAATTGTCCAAACCAAGAGTAATATGAAAGAAATTGTAAATGCTTTGTTGTTTGCTAGACGTTTTTGATTGACTATATTGTACCTTTGGATTTAAATAGTAATTACTGACTATTATTCTTCTTACTTTTGAATAACATTTAATACACATACATACATATCACTTAGCTTCTCAGTTTTTATCTTCACCTTTCCAGGTTCCTAATACTAGCTTGTCAGAAGTTATGTTCCGAAAGTGCCACAATCAGCAAGAACAAAAAAGTCTTTATGACAAAAAAGTGTATTAATATAATTTATTTAAGTTTAAAAACATATATATAATAAGTAGATAACTAAATTATAAATAAATGGATATGTGAGATTTATTTAGTCCAAAATAAATGTAATTAAATGTGAAAATCTGTGATTGAAAATGTAAGTATTATTATTAAATCTTATTATATTTTAGCATCTATTCCAATATTTTTTAGTTATTATAATGTAAATTATAAATAATAATAATAATAATAATTATAGTAATTATTTAATTTTATTTATCAATTAATAATAATATTGTAATTAATGTATAATTAATTATACATTATTATTATTATTATTATTATTATTATTATTATTATTATTATTATTATTATTATTATTATTATTATTATTATTATATGTGTTTAGTGTCATGTTTGTTGAAAATATTACTTGCAAATATAGACATTTTATTTCAAATTATGTGCTAGGACATGAAAGTCAAAAGTTTCAGTTCAGATCTTATTCCAAAATGCTGTTGCTACGTATCTACAGAGGGATCTTCAATCCACAGTTTCAATGTGTAACAGAAAGAAAATCTCAAAAAGGTTCATTTCAGAGCTTTTATTAATTTTCACAGTAATAAATTATCATATCAGAGGGTCAGCATAATCACAGAGGATCAGTGTGAAATTACAGCACAACTTTATTACTTAAAACAACAAAGGATTACATCTAAAATAAGCCAAAACTGACGATCAACAAATGAAAATTAGCGAGCAAAGAGGCATTTCATGTGAGACTACAACTCCCAGAATCCCCAGAGTGAGGACAAGACGGCAACACAGAGGGCCGCAGACAGTTGGACGGAAGTGGCTCCGTTGCACAGGTCTGTGACGCAGCATTTGTTGGTGCTGGTGTACGCGGCTCCCAGGAGGGATCCAGTCAGCGTCAACCCGCACAGGTCCGAGTCCACGCAGCCCCTGCTGTGCAGGGTCAGCGACCCCGTAGCGCTAAATTCTGAAACGAACATAAACAGCCACGTTAAATAACGGTTGGCTTCTTCTGAGCTAGCTCTGTTAAAACAGATTTATCAAGCAAACATTTCAAATGTAGTTATATTTGTTGTACATTTAGTGCTGGAAAACACTCATTTAACGTTGTGGAAAAAGTCAGAATTCTGACTGTAGTCCAAAAATTGTGATTTCAGGATTTATTTAACTTTTGTGAAATCAGGACACGTTTGACAGAAACCTGCCAGACCTACAGCAATGACAAAGACATTGTGTGAAAGCAGAATCTCTGCAGAATTCAGGAATTCAAACACTTTGGAAATCGCTTAATCCTTTTCAGATTAAATGTGGAGCAACATTTGCCTCTCTAAAGTCATCACACTGCAAAAACACAAAATCTTACCAAGTATTTCTGGTCTAGTTTCTAGTACACCTGAAATAAATCAACACTAACTTACAAGTACATTTTCAACCAGATAAAGGAGCTTATTTTAAGTCAATAATTCCTTAATATAGATTTTTTAAAAGTACTAGTTCCATTTGCAGATTATTAAATTTATAACAAGACATTTTTCCCATCTGTGAAATAATCTGCCAATAGAGCTAGTACTTTTTCATCAAAATTAAGGCGTTGACTTAAAACAAGCCTCTGTATGTCGCTCAAAATGTACTTTTGAGTTATTTCAAGTTAACCAAGGTACATGCAGTAGGAACTAGACCAAAACAAACCTGGTAAGATTATTTGGTTTTGCTTTGTAGCTGAGAAAACCCCAACTTTGGTGGTTCATTCTAGTAATAATTGGTGCACTGGTTCCCACAACTGCATTGAGAGTCACGAAAACTTTCTTTTGCTGCTTCTTTTAAATAAGAACTAACTTTAATTAGTTGTAATATGTTTGAGGGACTCAATTAACTTGACCCACTGCTCAGAATAACTGGCTCCACTACATAGTTCCTTAACATGTTGGTAACGTAGTTATCTTATTATCAGTAGATGGTCACGCTGCGGGCTGCACAGTGGCGCAGTTGGTAGAGCTGTTGCCTTGCAGCAAGAAGGTTCTGGGTTCGATTCCCGGCCCGGGTCTTTCTGCACGGAGTTTGCATGTTCTCCCTGTGCATG